>JAPYYW010000206.1:0-74412 GCA_030522545.1 Cremastinae sp. A BG-2022a | reverse complement strand
ATTTTCAGAGCTCTCCCATAAGAGCACGTGTTAAATATCGCAATTTTTAACTCTAAATATCTTGACTTCTGGACGGTGAAGCTTGTTGAAATTTTGCACTATTTTTTATGGTACTTTAAAGAAGCTTTCCTCAGTTTTTAATAAAAATCTCATTACTTTATTATTCATGATTTTCATAGGCATATAATAACGAGCACAGATCACCTTGGATGACCTTGAATTTTGAGTATATTGTTCTTGAAGCGATTTGCAACAACTTTTCTTAATTGACTTAAGCTCAAAAATCATATGGTACAGAGATAAATTAAGGAACAAATTTTTGATTTGACTGTACTGTTATAGAACTACATTAATGTCAATCGTATTGATAAAACGACATTCACGTTGATCGCGAATTGAAGGTAGCTAAAGGTCTGTGTTATAACCTTAACGGCTGTTTTCCGGTTCACTGTTCTCCAGACACGCGAGAAAGCATCGCGTTACTCGTATTCGACACGCTCGAAATTGCGTCGAAGCTTCCTTCGATCTTTTCAACTCGAACAAAAGCCGACATAACGCCAAGAAAATGAGCAAACTTTAAAAAAAAAATGTTATAATAGGCAAAAAAAAAATTAAAAATATGTTTTCTTATTATCTCTGTATGATCTATTATCGGCATGAAAAACGTGGGACTTCCGGCGGAGCGTTCGCATGGAAAAAAAAAGATACGTATACACAAGTACGAAGAATAGGGAAGGATCGAGTTCAATAACGCGCTTGACCGTGAGCGCTATTAACGAGGCTCGAGGAGATCGATTGTTCGAACGAGGTCACACCTTTCATCTAAATCATCCTGCAGAACGAGCGTGTCAATATCATCGCATTCTTCTCCTCTCGCCTTTCGAAATTTCTAAAATATTGGCTTGCGAACGGAAGAGATATTTTTACCAAAATACACGAAAAAGAAAAATTCCCAAAATCGTGTTGTTCAAGGATTTGTGAACGAGATTTTCAAAAATGTGAGAGAATTTGATAAATCTTTGATATTTTTTTGTTTAAGAGTTATCAAACTCCAAAATTGTTGAAATTAAACATTGTTTTTTTTAATGAAATTGTTATGAATTTTTTAAATGTATATTCGTAGTAGTGTTCATTTTATGTAAACAATAATTGAGTATTCATGAGAATTTGATTAATTTTTGATGTTATATGAAAATATGTCGTGCCAAATTTGAAATCGTTTTACTGAATGGTTTAAGAGTAATAAAACTCCAAAGTTGTTGAAATTTTACATTATTCCATATATGAAGAATTCGTAACTTTGCACTAAACACAAATTTAATCATGTGAGATTTCTTGTAAATCTTTTTACTTTATATATTCGTAGTCGTATTCATTTGGTGCAGACAGTATTATTAAAACGTTTCCTAAAATTTCTTAAATTTAATTGTTTAAACAATAAAATATGTTTAAATTATTGTTAGAATTGCTAATTGATCAATTATAAAACTCAAAAAGGCAATTTTTATCAAAAGCCTAAATTTAACGTCAATAATTTACTTTTTGCTGGGATTGTCTGTCCCATACATCCTTAAAAAAAACACGGTTATACATATTTTACTTCAAATGATCAGCTTTGGATTGTGATTCGTTGAAATTACAGTGCATTCGTTCGAATTTGCGTGATTATAAGTATAAAAAAAAAGAAAGCGGAATATATGTGTGAGCATTTTTTGAGCTATATAAATATATACATATATATGTAAAAAATGTCGACATAATTGACGAATAGGATGACCGAAGCCGATGGATCGGTCGATGCTCCCTCCGTACTCACGTGGACCGAAATTTAATTCTACACGGCGACAGGATGACTCGTGACCACGTTTCTCAACGTAGTCGTTCGTTTTCGCGAAAACTCGGTAAATAAAGATGAGTTCTCCGGTTTCTCGGGACTCTGTATTTACGAGCAAAGATCTCAAAAAAACGTATTAAGGTAAACGTCCCAATAGATGGACATTTCCCCATAGTTGGACAATTTTTGTCATATTATTTTCAACATTTGACTTATTTATTTCTCAATAAAATCGTATGAATTATTTTTCATATACAAAGAGGTTTATTTTTCATAACTTTAACTTATTGGAACAAACTTGTTGAACCCTATAAAGATACCGTTGATTTTCTGTCCAACTATTTGGACAATTCTACATATTAAAACGCTCAAGTATTTATTTATTAAAAATATTGTCTAAAATTAACACATAAAATGAGATCACTAAAATATTTAAAAAAAAATCAAGATGTGAATTTGAAGCAGATTTTTTTGCTTATATCTTTTTTAAATAAAAAGATTAAGTACGAATAAAATAACTGTCCAACAATTGGGACGTTTATCTTATAAGTAACGAGAGATATCGGCAGAAATAGAGAAAGCAACGCGAGAGTCGACGATGAAACGATTGTTCGTCGAGGATCGCTAAAGGGGAAAAGGAGACTCACCTATATTACCGGAAGCGGCGGTGAGGTCGACTCTCGTGACAAAGAGCACAACAGCGGCGACGAGAATGCCAAACATTTTAACCGTTTTAGTCCTCACGAAGGGGAAATCTTTGGCGAGGTGTTCTCTCGCTGGGAGCTCGGTAACGGAACGCGAGGACGGGAGATCCTCCCGGGATGGAGGCGAGCGACCTTTTTTCCCGGGACCGGAAGTGGCGCTGGTTGCCGGCGGGGCCGGCGGATCCAACGCCATCGCGTACTCCTCGATTTCGCACTCACTCACAGGCACTCTTTTTTTTTTTCGACGACACTTTTCCAACCGACTCACCTTACTTGTTTTCTCATAAAACGATAAAATTAAAAAAAAACAACGGCTATTCTCTCGTCTCGTTTCTGTATCCCCGCGCCGAAATATATACGATCGGGAACGAGGATTTGTCGCTACGCGCACGGACACATAATCGCGGATGCGCACGAAGTCCGCGCGCACCGATATTCGGCAGTCTCTCTGTTTACGATCGCGCGGCGACGAGGGCCTCGGCCGTGCGGAAGGGGCTCCGAAAGAGTCTTCTCCCGGTGTGTATTCGAGAGGAGAGAAAACAACTCTCGCGTATGCGAGATCGAAGGAGGGAAAGGGAGACGGGAAGGGATGAGGAGGAGGAGGAGGAGAAGGAGGAGGGGAGGCGATCCTCGGGTTATCCAAGTGACGCTCCGAGCAAAGGTAGGGGACGAATTTGAAACGCGAGACACGGGTGACACCACTCGCGCGCCTGTCGATCGCGTTTTTTTCCTCTCAATATTTGCTCCTTTTCGACGCAATTGCCCGTTTCGAGGAACAATCGTGAGACCCCTTTCGCGAGCTTCTTCAAACTCTCGCTCTATTATATTCGTTTTGGTACGCGTGACACACGGCGTACTGTGTCCCGCGGGACAACTGGGGGGGAGGCCCGGAGGGACTGTCTCTCGTTATTCTCCTTTTCAACGGCGTATCCCGTCCCTCGCGATCAGTCCCATAGCTTGCGCAGCCCGGCGCGACGTAAACGCGGTCGCGGTCAGCAGGCGACTGCCAGGCCAGCGATGGGTCCGTCCACCGGCGATCGTGGCGATTCCCCTCTCGCTCGCTCTCTCTCTCTCTCTCGCTCTCGCACACGCGAGCATCTTTCGTCGAGGGAGCGAGCGAGAGGGCGCGAAGAAAAAAACTTTGCAGCGAGACCCGAAGAACGGAGCCGGCGCTTCGGCCAATCCCGGCCACGCAGTCCCCTCCGATATTCTCTCCACCAGCCGAGAGAATCGAACGCGAGAGGGGCCGCGAGAGCCCCGTTCCTTCCGTATCCTTCGGGCCTTTTTACAAATACGCGACAATACACCGACGTGCATTCGCCACTATTAAAAGTCATTTATTCGCGAGATGTACACACGACTGTGTCGAATACACGCAATCGTACGATATTTGTGTGAAAATCGTGTACTACACGGACGTACGCGAAATTTTCTTGACGCTGTTCAAAAACTCGTTCGGATATTCTCCGCCGCACTTGTCCCCGCGCCTCTCACCTGTTCCCCCGAGCGTTCTTTTCTCCCTCGAGCCGAGCCGAAGTTTACTCACGTTCGGGCATTTTCCCGTATAAACGCAGATTCGCCCTCGTGGCACGGTAGCGAACTACACGTCGATGACTCGCTCGAATCTTCTCTGCGCTCGCGTTTTTACAACTGCGCGAGTCTCCACGCGGGTGTAAATAATTCGAGGGACTCAACAACCGTTCAGGTATACATAGTACGACGAATGACCGTTCAAGGTTCCTTTGGCGAAATTGAGATTGAGATTAAGGTAGTACAACCGAGACAGTATATTCAAAAGTTTGGCTGTACGTGTTAACGAAATATTGAATCATTACTTGAATTTTTTTGAGACAGAATTTTTTCAAAAATTTATTCAAATCTTCTTTCAAATCATATTAATAAGGAGGTATTATCGTTTCTCACGTGAAAATTATTTTCCAACTTTTTTCGCTAAAATTTGGCACACATTGAGATTAATTGTGTCGAAATTTCAATAACTTCCACCGTCTGCAAATCGCGATATTTATCTTTGAAAATTGAATTTTTTTGTGACTTCTCATAAGACCCCGTGTTAAAAGTTGCGATCTTACACAATGAGTAACTCAACATTTGCACGGTAAAGCTTCCTAAAATTTGAAACACACTTTCATATGACATTAAAGAACGTAAATATTAATTTTTGTCAGATTAACTTGGAAATAATTTTACTTGATGATTTTTGCCTCAACTTTACACGTAAGACGAATGCACGATACTGTATGATACGATAATACCTCCTTAATACGTATGCAAAATTTAAAGAGGCTTCACCATGTGGTTATCGAGATATTCATTTTTTAAAATTGTCACTTTTAACATGGGCTCTTATGAGAGATCAAAAAATGCGACGACTTTCAACAATTAATATCTCGATTACTAGATGGTCAAACTTCATTAAATTTGGCATACATTTAGACATGACCTCAAAGAAGATTTATGCTAATTTTTAAGAAATTCTGTCTCCAATGATTTTGTTGTACGTGTTAACTAAATGTTGAATCATTACTTGAATTTTTTTGAGACAGAATTTTTTCAAAATTTACACTCATCTTCTTTGACATCATATTAACATGTGTGCAAAATTCAAAGAAGCTTCACCACGTGGTTATCGAAATATTTATTTTAAAAAATTGTCACTTTTAACATGGACTCTTATGAGAGATTGAAAAATGTGACGACTTTCAACAATTAATATCTCGATTACTAGATGGTGAAGCTTCATTAAATTTGGCATACACTTTGACATGACCTCAAAGAAGATTTGTGTAAATTTTTAAGAAATTCTGTCTCAAACGATTTTACGCGACTCCTATCTTAAGGTGATTGTGATCGATGAAAATTTTGTTCTTGGAAATGAATACCTGATTAGAATATTTTCAAAAATTTATTGCTATTTATGCAGTGTTATTTTTTCTTGATGAATTCTTAAATTTGAGCTTTTTTATAGGTTAAGGTAGTTCTATCGGTATAGGCAAATCAAAAAATTTTATTTTAATTTATCTCCATACCATGTGGTTTTTCAGAAAAAGTTTATTAAGAAAAGTTGTTACTAATTGATTCATACTCATATTCATACTCATACTCAAAATTCAAGGTCATCCAAGGTGATGTGCACTTGTTACTAAGAAAGTTATTAAAAAAATCATAATCTTAAGATTTTTTAAACTAAAGGAAGCTTCTTTGAAGTACAATAAAGAGCTGTACAAAATTTCAACAAGTTTCACTACCCAGCAGAAATGTCAAGATATCAAGATTTGAAGATTGCAATATTTAACACATGCTCTTATGGGAGACTGCAAAAGATAGTGATTTTTGACAATAAATATCTCGAGTTCTACGCAGTGAAACCTCTCAAAATTTAATATACAATTGCACATTGTATCAAACAAGGTTTTTGCAAATTTTCGACAAAATCTTAAGAAAACGATTTTTTTACAGAACTGCCTTAAACACACAATATTACAGAGACTGTATATGTATATTTCGTCTTTTGTATTTTGATAAGCTTAAAATAACTCCGGTGAGAATATTTTATCTCGTCTACTATTAACACTTGGTTAATTCGAAAAAAAGCATTCGTTGATAAAATTATGTCAGAGATAAGCGCAAGAATGCAACCACGATCGCGAAAATACTTGCAGAATAATAAGCAGAACAAAACGTGTCTCTCATCAGATATTCTCCAGAAACTTAAGATAAAAAGTGTAGAAATGTTCTTATGCACGTGTTGTACCAAAACTAACTTTTAAAAATGTTTTTTTACGATTTATTATCAAGTACAATAAATTCAGTTAAGTATCACAGTTTTCCAGGCCAGAATTACAAAGAATTAATATACAAATTCATTCACGTCGTGAACTGTCAAGTTGACAAACCCATGAGCTGTCATTTTAGATAAAAGAAAATACATTTTTCTTTTAATTGAAACTTTTGACAAACGCCCTTAAATATTTATTTATATAATACAAATTAATACATTGACAATGAAGAAAATAAGAATAAATGTGATAATTATGTAATTTGTAATTTCGCAACCGGATGTCATTGACGAGCGAAAACTTTTATCGTTTACGAAAAAACGCTGGACAATCAAAATTTTTTTTTTCAAACGTTGAGCGACCCGACGACGCATTCGGATTCTGAAAATCGCAACACACAGCGTCTTCGTTATTTGTTTTCATTTTGGTTGATTTTTTTTGTATTTAGTAAATCGAGCGCTCGACCGTTGTGTGCTTCGAAAAATGTGCACGAATTGATTTCGTTTCACAATTCTTTGTCTTGAACTTAAGGATATTGTGTTCAAAAACGAAAATGATGAAAAAGTTTTGAAAATTTTACACAATGTTAAGTAACATTTCTGAAAGGTTGTATAAAATTTTTACGACAATTAGGAAGCTCCTAATTAAGATATTAATTGTTAAAAATGGCTATTTTTTGTACCTTTCCATAAGAACACGTGTTTGAAGTTGCAATTTTGTACAATAAATATCTCAGTAACGAGCTTCCTAATTTGAGTTAAATTTTGCACTGAGCTTTGTATGGCGTTAAAAAAGCTTCATCTAATTTTTCAAAAAGATTTCATCATTTTTTTTTGTGCAATCGCATAAAGAGTAGACCTGCCATTGGATGACTTTGAATTTTAAATATGTTTTTCTTCAGTCGATTTGCAGCAACTTTTCTTAATAAATGTTTACTCTCACACGACTTCATATGGGAAAAAAACGTTGTTGAACTTTTGATTTTTTGCTCTACGGACTCAATACCCTTAACCGTCGAGCGCGACACTTGTGTCAAGAGAGGAAACATTTTTGGAGAATCAGGTAGGTCGAGAGACACACCTGCTCGAAAATCTTTACAGCATTTTCCGTGGAGCCCGGGTAGAGGCCTCCCACTGTTTCCACTCCTCCGTCACGGAAATCTCACCAAATCCTGTATAAAAGTAAATACGTCGTTCAGACTGCATCCAGCAGAAACTCAAAAAATTTTTTTTTAATTTGTATACACATTTGTATACATACGAATTCCTATCCTTTCACGATCAATCGATTATTTTTCACTCTTTTCCTCCAAAATACCTCCCAACAGATTTATAAATTTGGCCATTATCTCTGCATCATTCTTGCAATTAGAAACAATTCGTTTTATTTTCTCAAAACTTTATAAAGTTTGTAAAACATTCGAAATGTCTTTTTCTTCACGCATTTTTCCTTTTATTTTTCTGTTATGACTGGCTGACTCGACAGGCGTGTTCGAATTTCAACCAACGATCGAGAATGCGTACAAAATTTTCTTGAATCCAAGGCGACCGGTTTTTGCTACGCATGTACGATAAAAACAAATTATTTACAATTGATTTCACAAACTAAAGAAATAAGCTTTTTATCTGTAACATGTGCTTTTAAAACATAATTAAGTTGATTAGAAAAAGTTTTTACTTATTGATTCAAGAACAACATACTCAAAATTCAAGGTCATCCAAGGTGACTTGTATTTTCCACGTATGTATGAAAATTAAAAAATTCATAATCTTAGGATTTTTTTAAAAAACTTGAGGAAGCTTCTTCGAAGTACAATAAAGAGCTATGCTAAATTTTAAGAAGGTTCGCCATCTACATTTCAAGATATTTAGGAGTGAAAATCGCAATATTTAACACGGGCTCTTGTGGGAGAGCACTGAAAATAGGTATTTTTAACATATTAAATATCTAAATTTCTATACGTGATGAAACCTCTTAAAATTTGGTAGGCATATGCGTAACATATAAAAAAATGACTAAACCAATTTTCAACAAAATCCTAAATAATTGATAAAACTATAGAACTACCTTAACAGTGTGCAAGTGTGTCGCATATTCGACGTCAAAGTTGACTAAAAATCGTGACGCGAAAAGAAAGGGGGCCATGCGCATGCATATAGATTCTCCGGAGTACGGAGGAGTCGCGGAAACGTCTCGGGCGACCTCCGCGTCGTACGTCTCGTAGCGGGCTAATTGTCGTCCGAAAGATAAGCGACAGCGAGGATAAAGAGGAGAGCCGAGCGACGAGAAAGAAGGAGAGGAGAAGGAATCACGTACGCTTGTACCGTTAAACGCGCGATGACGTTCTTCCGTTCTTTACCGAGCGCTTCGCTCTCTCTCTCCCGCCTCTTTCTCTGCGATTATTCTCTTCGAAACGAAACTCGAAAAGTGTACGACTCGCAACTTTTCGCGAACGCGAAAATTTGCATTCACCTCGGAGTTAAACAAAACACGGCCGGGAATGACGCTAGAAAATTCAGACGCTTCC
Source organism: Cremastinae sp. A BG-2022a (assembly GCA_030522545.1). Lineage (NCBI taxonomy): Eukaryota > Metazoa > Arthropoda > Insecta > Hymenoptera > Ichneumonidae > Cremastinae sp. A BG-2022a. The sequence continues at coordinate 65,550 of JAPYYW010000206.1, read as the reverse complement.
AAAAACTGTGTAGCGACATAAATAATATATATATATTTATATAAAATTGGAGCTTTTCGTGGGAGGAATAAGAACGCGCCGCGAGCGAGATCCCGGGGGAGTCGGAGGCTTGCTCCGTCAATTTGGCCTGAAATGGCCCATAAACGGTATAATGCATGCCCACTTGGTTCCCGTTTGTTCTGAGATCAGTGGTACTCGCGTGACGACGGCGTTTGCTGATTACTTGACGAGCTACACCGATTTATGGCCCTAATTGAGTTCCTTCTTGCCTCCCGATAAAGACCGACACCAATTCACATTCTATATGTTACGAAGCCCGTTCGCCGACAAACAGATTATTTTCAATATCCACACCGAATTTCCTCCCCTTATTCCATGCTCCTTTTTGTTGCCTGCAATGTATTGGGATCTGTCAAATGTGGCGATATGACATCTGGTGGCAAAAAAAAACTAATTATACTTAGAGCTAATTCTCTAATAGTAATTATACGTATTATGCGATATCTATACAATAGAGATTTATTCGATTATTAGTAAAAATATAATCAGTGATGTTTACTCGACGAAAAAAGAAAAGAAAGGTGCAGTACAGTGTGAAAGATTGAAAGAATACGTCAAACAAGGATTTGGAGGTTAAATCTGACAGGACCGCCAACGTCACTTTGCTGATTCTACTAATTTTACATTTTCATACATGTCCAGCCTTCAAAATGCCTTTTATTTCAACAGAATTGCATTATTTGATATTGGTACCAGCTCAATCGCAAATTGCACTTGAATTTATCATATATTACTACATATGACGACGTATCGTGATCCTCTTATGGTCACCATTTTTTTCAAGCTCCGCCCATTTGACAGATCCCAATCGTCAATGTCGATGAAAGACGCATCTTTAGTCTTTTGTTTATCGACGCCGGGAGACACGCTCGCGAGCTAACCGCTTTTGCATCGTTCTTCCATTTTCACCCGTTCGCAATCTATCCTTTGAACGCTCGCAGTCGAAGAATTACTTCGAATTTTACTTTTTTCTTGCTCTCGCGCGAACTCGAGCCGAGGATTATTATTTTTCTCGAAATTCCTTGACTCTGGACGAAATTGCGACGGAAATTCGGTGTACGCGGGATTTTTTTCCGCTACGTGACCAAGTGTCGTAACAGAAGACAAGAGAGGAAGAGAGAGAGAGAGAGAGAGAGATTGGAATGATGAGAAAAAAAACACTTTGAAAATATCAGCGACGTTTGCGTTCGGTGTTTCTCTTCGGCTCTACGTGACAAAACCTGTTTTTTCTTTGCTATTTTTCAGATATATACGTATGTCTTCATAAACGCTATTTCGCAATCCATTGAAGAAAATTCAACGCCAACTCCCGGAAGTATTTTACATTTCGACATATTCGTGGATTGAAAATTCCTATTAACAAAAAAAAGCAAAACTGGAAACCACAAAGACAGTAAGTACTTATATTCTTTTCAAAATTTTCATGCGTAAGCGAACGAATAGGTTTTAAACAATAGAATTGAAAGCAATTAAATGAACAAATAAACAAAAATGGCGTCCGAAGGCGTTTCATTTGTTTTTTTTTCCATTTGCATGGATTGGGAGGAGAATTTTCGAAATGCGGTGCAGTGTCGGGAACAGGTGTTTCCGAATCCGCTGCCGAACTTCCGGTATCCGGTCTGGATAATCTCATCGGATTCGATAACGCTCGCGTACGTTTTTCACGAACGCGCGCCTACGATTCGGCATTGAGTATATATTCGACGGTATACAGTAGAATTTCTAATACTTTCCCTCTCGATCCGCTTTTCTACAAAACCATTATTCGTTTATTAATTTTTTATTACACGATAAAATTTTCTGCCCCTTTCAACACGCTTCTTCGTTCATTAAATTTTTCAAATACGTTTTCTGTAGCGAACATAAAATTCGCGAATGTAAATCTTCCGTGAGATCGCGAACGGCTCACGAATAAACAACGAGAATCATTCGACGAGCACCACGAACATTTCTCGTACAATGAAAGAAAAAAAAGCAAAAAAAAAGAATCCGAGAAATTGGTGTTGAGCGAAAAGCGAGGATTCCCGATCGCGAGAAAAGTCGACGTTAACGAAGAATGATAATTGAGGAGAATTGGATACATATGAGAATGTTGGAAAGGTCGAAGCTTGTAGACCAGGTACGTTGGCTGGCGAGCGAGGCGCCCGGATCGCTAATTACGCCGCGAGAGAAGACATCTAGTGGCGCGTCTCTCGGCGCGATGCACGTATATCGCCGCGCGGTTACACATATCCGTGCGCGCGGAGGCTCGCGCGCGTTATGTATCGGCGTGGAACGATCGCGTGCTGGTACGACCATGAAAAAGAAGCGAGCGAGCGAGAGAGACAGAGAGAGAGAGAGAGAGAGCAAGAGTTCTACATAGAAGGATGATGCAAGGTGAGAGAAGGGAGAGAAAGATACGAAGAAAAAGAAGAGGAGGAATAAGGGAGCGTGCGAGAGTCCTGTTGCCATGTTTCGTAGCCAGAGGCCAACGTGTCGTGTCGGTAGTGAATGTACCGTGGATGCGGAGCCAGTACGTACAGTAAACGCTCCGAGAGTGTACGAGAAAGAAAAAGGGAGCGAAGCGAGCGACGTTGGTCGAACGGTGTGTGTGTGTGTGCTTGAGCGATTAATCGAGAGACGGTACATAGATACGCATTGTCCTTTATTTTATTTTTCTCTCTCTCTCATATTTTTGTATTCGTTAATTTTGTAATATTTAATCTTTGCGCACATGGGAGGATATTTTTAGCACAATAAAATACAGTATCTATCTATCTATCTATCAAATATTCTTTCACGATAATTCCACGAGGCTCCGTGGACGTAAACACGGCGAGGTGCACACGCGCGTCTCCCGCGAGATGCCGAGGGAGACGCGGAGTCTGGCTGGTTGTGTGCGGTCGGCTCGCTTGGCTGGCACAGCCAGGTACCAAATGCCACAAGGTCACGACACGAGCGTCAGAGAGCGCTACGCGATGGATCCCTCGCGACTCCCCCGGTGGATCTCACCAAATATCGTGTGGATCCTCCTGAGAGAGACCGCGACTGCCGTCGCTTTCAAATCCGATAGAGGCACCATTTTTTCACACGTTTTTCCTCTCCGGCTCCCTTTCCCATCGGTACTTTCATTTTTGCCTCCATTGTTGATCTCTTCTTTCCGCCTCTCGGTGTTATGCGTTGCGCCGCGCTCGGCCCTCCGCTCTTTCACTCGTCCGCATTTACCGTTCGGTTCATCCTCCTCTTATTTTTCATTCTTTATACTCGCCCGAACCAACGCGGTGGCCCGAAATTTTATTTTCATCTCGGACGAACAGGTTTTTTTGTAATCGATCTTTGATATCTCGTATTTTTAACCAAAATTTAAAAAAACTGATAATGGACACAATAAGACGATTTATTTATACACTTTTTTAACTCTACGGCCGAAACCGGCACACGAATAAGCTAGTCCAGAAGATCGGGGTGTCTAATCCCGAAGAGAGCCAATCGCGTGAGAATAGATAAGAGAATAAAGAAGAAAATAGGAAGAATCACCTTGAATAATAGATTCGAAAACAACGAGCTATACGGATGACCATTATTTATGCTTATATTCCACGGGTTTCTCGACGGTGAAGAAGGAAAAAAGAGAGAAGGGAAAAATGTGGAGTACAATGACGTCACCGTGAATGGCACTGGATGGTACCTCTCCATTCACGCAACGGCTCGTTCTTCTCTCTCTCTCTCGTCTTTTCAACACTGATGCTGCGAATGAAAAACGAAGATCCTTTTTTTTACAAAGATATATAGGGGGGACTTTTTACTCGTCGATTACGCAGACCGGGACATTTTTCACAATCGATAAGACAAAGTTTCAACTTTTTTTACAATCGGTAAAAAAGGTAGAACGTATTTTTTCAATCGGTCAATCGGAAGTTCTCTTTGTTTACGAATTTTACAGATACAAATAGGTAGGTACCTATCTAATTGTGCAAAACAGAAAAAACCAAAAATTTAGCTGTTATCAGAATGGAGTTGCAGAATCGCTGATAATAATGAGAAATAAAAGTCGGCGGCAGCTCAGGTGAATGAGAAATGAAAATTTTGAGAAATTGCGGATGAAGGAACAACGAGAGTAAGCAACAATAGTGTTCTTAATTTTGTTACGTTCAATAGAATTTTTCAAATGTTTATTTTTCAGTGAAAAATTTACGAAGAAATTTTATTGAATTCGTGTACGTCTCGTTCGTTGCACAATTCGCTATAATTCTCTTCCTCAGTGGGTTCTTTCCAATAAAATATAACAACAATGCTGTATCCACGATGCTCGACATTCCTGACCAAGTTGAGAACATTAGGATCAAGAAAAAGATCCTGTACGATGCATCTGTCAAAAAAGTAGTAATCATGGTAGTCGATGCTCTCAGATGGGATTTTTTAACTGGTCCTGACAGATATTCAACAATGCCTATAACCAGTAACCTGATGAGCAACAATTCCTCGTGTTTGCTCCAAGCCAAAGGCAATCCGCCGACTGTCACAATGCCAAGAATCAAGGTATGAAGGAATATAACCGATCATAATGATATTCATTGTTAGAAGAACAATAATAATTACTTTTTATTATTTATTTTATATTTATTATTTTAGGCCATGATGACCGGCGCAGTGTCAAATTTCATTGATGTAGCTCTGAATTTTGGAAACAGTCCAGTGACAGAGGACAGTTTGTTACTACAGGCTATGAGGCATGGACGTAAAATTCATTTCTATGGGGATGATACATGGTTGAAAATGTTTCCTGGTTTATTTCAACTTTCCGAAGGAACAACTTCCTTTTATGTCAATGATTTTACAGAAGTAAGATTATTTCTACCTGTGAAAAACATAGAATGAAAGAATAGCATAAACTTTATGATGTATCTTCTTTTTGTGAATTAGGTTGACAACAATGTAACTAGAAATTTAGCTAAAGAATTGAACAATGAGGATTGGTCTCTGTTGATACTCCATTATTTGGGACTGGATCATATTGGGCATGTGGCTGGACCATTCAGCCCATTGATCAAACCAAAACTTGGGGAGATGGATAAAATTATTGGCGAAATTCATGCTAAAATGCAACTGTGGGTAAGAACGCGTTATTTTTCGAATTACGAGGGAAGTGGTTTGTTTTTGACAAAGTTGAGATCCAAATTTTAGCAAAAAAATGGTTTACCAGCACTCTTTGTGGTCTGTGGAGATCATGGAATGAAGGATTCTGGGGGTCATGGTGGTTCAACTCCAGAGGAGACACTCGTACCATTTCTAGTTTTTGGTGCAAATTGTCCACTAAACATTGACAAACCAAATGCTATAAGCCAGGTCGATGTTGCATCCATTTTGGCAGTAATGTTGGGTCTTCCAATACCTTCGTCCAATATTGGAAGCGTTCCTCCCATAATGTTGAGTCAACGGTCAGATTCGAGCAAACTCTTCATTCTTTACTACAATGCACAGCAAGTTTTGAAACATTTCAAATTTATGCCGGATTACAAAATGAGTCGTAAGTGTCGAATGATCCAAAATTTGTGCCAAAATTCATGTAAAGGAATTTAAAAAAATTCTTTTTCAGAGGCTTATAAATATTACGAGAATGCAGTCAAATTGCACGTTGACTGGTTGTCGAATCAGAAAGATAAGAGTATTGCTGAAAAAGCAATAATTCTTTACAACAATGCCTTCCAGCATATGAAAGAAATACTGATCCATTCTAGTATCGATTATGATCTCCCTTTGATGGCGATCAGCATTATTTTTATGGGACATGTAAATAATGATATTTTATTTTAAAATTTAAAGAAATGCATGGCTTGTATTAAAAATGTGTTTTCTCCACAGGTAATTCTTTTACTGGCGAATGGCGAAAATCTCACAGTACCTCGAGTATCGAAGGTACTCCAGTGGACAATGGGAACTCTCATATCATATTTTGTATTGATGTTCGCGTGGGAGCCTGATAATTTCATTTCTCAACCGAAAAATAACAATTTTTTTCTGAATACAATGATTGTTGGGATCGTGCTGATCAACAGCTGTTTTGCTAGCACCATATCGCTCTTTCAATTTCTTAAGAAAAAAATAACAAGTTTTTCTCTACCAGAATTTTTCTTTTCGTTGGGTATGATAGTGCACGTGGCAAGTTTGTCGAGCAGTAGCTTCGTCGAGGAAGAACATCAAACGTGGTATTTTTTCTGGGTAACAATGTTGATACTTTTGTTTCTAAATACTACGACAAAAATTTCCCAGTTATCCGTTTCGTTATTTATGAGTCTCGTGATACATCGAGTTATGAGAAAACTCAATAGCACCGGTAATAAGTATGCAAATGCGCCGGATATTGCCGATTGGCTCACAGATAGAGAAAACAAAACAGCCATGACGATGCTTCTTCTACTCGGTAATTTATTTTTTGGACATTTTTCTCGTAAAAATCACAAAACTCACAAAATAATATTGGATCGTTAAATTTTTCCCAGCTCTCGGACTTCTCGTGATGCTGGGTTACATCTGCGAAGAAAAAAAGTACAAAGTAAAATGTACAATGGTACATGGCGTGATGGCAGTTTGCATTTATCTTCGTCATATGGCGAATAAAACTGTGGCCCAATTGCCATTATATTTTCAATCGAGGTTTGTCAACTAATTCGTTCAATTTTCGATTGTATCTCGGACTTATTTAAATACTTATTTAAATAAAAAAAGTTAAATACTTTTCTTCACAGAGGTGTTGTTGAAGTCCACATTTTTTGGATTTCAATTATATTTTATACTTTTTTATGGATGTACCGACTTTGCCAGGAGCCTATAAGAAACAATTTAAGGCGATCGCTCTTACGTTTCCTTCTCCAACTGTGGACGATCGTTTCATCGATGCTGCACAAACCGTACAACGTCGTTCTGTTACCGGTACAGATACTAGTCAGCTACGTAATTAACGACGCATTGGAAAAAAATGAAAAGAGAGAAGATTTAATTATCTACATTTACATGTGGACGGGAAATGTTTTCTACTTTTATCAGGTAAATTTAATCGATATTTAGAATTTGATATTCACATTTCAATAGATTGATAATCTTATTTATTTGATCAGGGTAATTCGAACAGCTTGGCAACCATCGACGTGGCAGCTGGTTACATTGGCATGGAGTCATACAGACCTTTTGTAACAGGAACTTTTTTGGTGATAAATACGTATTCCGCTCCAGTATTAGCTTACTTGATTCTCGTATACCGTAGCACATTCCACAACTCTCGACAAAAGTACGTGGATAAATTTCTCTGTTTTAATCTACGTTGTTTCTTAAAAAATTGAACCTTGAATGAAGAAAATTACTGAATTTTTTTTCAGTTTCTCCGAAAAATTACACGTGATAAACAGAAATTATGCATTTTGGCGATTTCTTCCGATGGCTGTGTACGCAATGATCGTCACCTTTCAAAGATTTCACTTGTTCGTCTGGTCCGTATTTTCCCCAAAATTACTCTACGAAGCCGTCCATTGCGCTGTTATTTTTGCCGTTATTCTTTTGGTGCAGATAATCTGCTCTTGCATCGGTGGAAAATAAAATATTTTCTTACATTAGTAAAAATATTCAGTATTTTAATGTATATTTTTTTACAATTAGTAAATGAGAAGACATGTGAGATCTCAACACTTGAAATATTTTATTAAAGTAGAATTTGCACTTATCGAAGATCGTGCGATCCTACAATTTACATTCGTATCGTTTTCTTGCTAAACTCGGCTACGCGACAGTTTTCAAAATGATTCATTAAAAGAACTTTGCTAGCCAAGTCCAAAGCGCAATCGCAAATTGAATTAGTATTGCACGAAAAACAATTTATTTAAAAAAAAACTATATTTCCTGTCTTGAGACTAAAGACGGAAACTATCCTATTTTTTTTAGGAACGAATGAAACGTTGCTATCTTTAACCACAAATGTGCTATACCTAAGACAGGATTGTCGCAATTATTGCATCAACTTGTCGTTAAAAGTCAGCGTGATCTGTGCGACGTTAATTCTCGCGAGTATAATCTTTCTTCATTCTCTACATATCACGTACACATTAACAAAATTTAAATAATGACATCGCAGCTACTTTCGCGCTATTTACACATTATTTATACCTAAATAGCATTAAAATCACACATTTTTCGAAATTACGTTTTATCATCTGACGCTGTGTAGAAAAATATCCATATCTGTTTCTTTTTCTGACATCTGCTGTTTCTTGCATTGTTTTTGGCTCTTAGTAGGTAGTTCGAGATGCGACGAACGAAAAAACATTAAATGCTTGCACTTCTCAGAATTTAAAGCGGCGTTTATAATTTACAATTAAATAGCATTAAAAAAGCGTAAAAAATGAGACTGCATAAATAAATACGTAAAAAAGAATGATCTGGTGGGTGACGAATTTGTGCGTTTTTTACTTAAAAATCTTCATCTCTCGAGTCGAGTAAAATTTTTTGGAAAATACTCCATAATCAGTTTTTTTAGGAAGTTGTGAGCAGAGTTTGTAGTTTCAACCTAGATATCGTTTTTTTTTACAAAAAATATATCACCGGTTGATAAAATTTGGCATTGAAATTTTTTCACGAACGTACTGGACTTCGATTATCTAGAACGGTGAGTTCATGCCAAGCTTAGTGCCAAACTCGAGTCGAGCACGTTTTTGATATCTCACGTTTACTCTGAAAAAAAAAACGATATTTCAGTAACAAAGCTTGTACGTGTTCAATTATTAAACATTTTTCTCCTCTGAGTGATGAAACAGAGGAAACGAGACTTACTTTATTTCTTGCCACTTAACGAACTCGTTAATTGCGAATACCAGGGGAAGAGATAGCAGAAAGAAGAGAGGCAAATGAAGAGGAAACTTGAGGACCTTTTGTCCTTCTTCCTTCCAAAATTCGGCCAAATATATGCCTGAAAATGTAGCTTGTATGCCCAATCTGTAAAAATCATACATAATCAAGTTACCCGGCAGTAAAATGTAACGAAAAAGATGAAAGCGTTAGAAACTTACACAATAAATGCGCCTAAGAACCAAGGCCAATTGTTGAAAGGAAGTTTCCTCCAAATCGAATATTCTCGATGAACGAAGCTCATAGATATTGTTACTGAAAAAATATAAAACGAAAATGTATCTCACGTAACTATGAGTCTGCTCGAGCAAGAGTTTATAATTACCAAAATGTAAAACTATAATTGTCAATGCAAAATGTTGTACGGCGATGATGACATTCGGTTTGTCTCCCCAACCTCCCCAGGTTATTTCGCTGTTGAGCGCGGGATAAACGTAAAAACACGAATCCTCCACTTTTGCATATATTGGACAAAGCGTTATTAACGAAACGCATTGTGACACGATTACTGTTATTACAGTAGGCAAAAATTTCGTTCCGTAGCACCACATTACAAACAGAGCTACCTGCAAGTAAACAATTAAAATATACACTAAATTTTTATTAAATGAATCTCTTATATAGAAAATTTTTTAACAGAACAATGTTTATATATACTTTTTATATCGAAATTGCAGCGGAAACATTTTGCAAAAATCTTTAAAAATCACTTTCGATAAAGTTGATTTCGTCAAGAGAAAAGAAATCCACGAATTCATATTGAACACGCCAAAAAAACTGATTTTTTAATCGTTTTTTTGAATTTTTCAACATGAATTTTTGGATTGTACCCCAAATAAGTAGCACTTTCGTAATCTACGGGAGATTTTCGATCGAATAAGGTCTTAAAATCGAAAAAAAATTCAAAAAATTCCCCTTTCTATTTTTTCAAAAATCTTTAAGGCGTCAAAACTTTTTTAAAATAATTGATATTTTAACGTGATTCCAGCACATTCATATTAAATAATCAAAAAAACTGGATTTTGAATCAGTTTTTTTATTACCCCGAGGGTGGGAAGCAGCCGAGCCAGTATTAAATAAAAAAAGGCAATTTATGAAGAACATTGTTAATTAAATGCAGTAAAATATTTAGTCTGCTGAAAAAAAGTGTAAATGAATATATTATTCGTGACGGATACCTGGCCTCCGATGGCACACTGATTTTTTCCGGTTGCCCTTTGCATTATCGTTGCGTCGGTGGGTGTAGCTATCATGGATAGCGAGAGGAGTGGAATGATCAAGCAACACAACCACAGAACTTGGCCAACGGAGAACAACGGTGGTAGAAGTAGAAATCCAGAAAAGGCTTGAGCAAAGGAAACAGTGACGACACAGCACAACCAAAATTGAACACAGTTCCATAGGCACTTCATGTAGTCTCGAGCCTGATTGACAATAAAAAGTAACACAAGTTTTAACCGTTATTGCACGTAACGAGATTCGATCTGCATTTATCACGATTCGAGACAATATTTACCTCCATGACGAGATAGTAAATAGCTATAGGATCTTCCCTCTTGACGCTGAGAGAACAGGCAATGCAGTTCAAAGCTCGACTGAGATCGACGGGTGTCGGTCCTTGGTCCTCTTCCAACTGTTTCATAACTGGCACTTTTTGGCATACTTGCGGATACAAAGGTTCCACGCCGATCCTACATTTCAACATAAAAAACAAAGAATCTTCTTCTCCTCTTCTTCATTGTAAGAGTCGTTCGATTGTTTTATTTTTTGTATGACGTATTTTAGCCTTGAAAGTGACGATGGAAATCGTGTGTTTGCCGTCGAAATTCTGCGAGGTGGAAAAGCCAAAGAGCACTTTCCGACCAACTGCAAATGTAATCTACGTTCAGCCTCCCAGAGCGCGTAAGCAGATTACTGTTGAGACGGCGAAACGTCCAAAATCGAGAATAGAGACTGACACGACATACACGGCATCCTACATGTGTCCCGGTGTCAATATTAAAAGAAAGAACGTAGAAACCGAGTCTCGCAAGGTATCGGCGAAAATCGATTCAAGGACGGTGACGAATATGTCATACGAGTGGAGAAAGGGCGAGAGGGCAAAGACTTGCTATCCAAAGCCTCGTTTGGGCTGCGGTGAGGGACCCATGGAGAAGAACAGCGTGCAGACGTCTTCCTTCATGTATCCTGGTCCCGTTAGAACGATGTCCGCGAAAGAGGACTATTTTCAAAGGCCGGTCACAGTGTGCATGGAAACGAGGACGACAGCTCGAGAATCTTATCAAAATCCTGGGACACCGAGTAAACGGATGATCATCAGGAGCAACGCCGACCTTTACCGGAAATTAACGTTTTCACCGGATTACGAGACAGTGCACAAGTCTTCGTATCAGTCGAACAAAGTTCGTCGTCCGAAAATGATACGTCCCGAAGACAAGAGGGCGAAAATAACGACACCGATCGATTGCGAAACAATCTACAAATCTAGTTACATGATACCAGGTCATTTCGTGAGGATAAAGTAAAACGTGGAGGGATCTCAGACACTTCTCATTAACAAAAAGATCTTATTTATCGAGTTTGGCTCATTCGTCATTGTTCTTTGCTAACGTTAGGATGTTTGTACGGAAAGAAGGAGTCTTTGCATTGGGAGAATATTTCAAAATTAATCGAACGAAAATAAACAAAATCTGATTGTCACGAATGAGAGGTGTCGAAATCTGGAAACGGACTCACGCGGCATCGGCTTGCATGAAGATCGGCATGTTCTCGGCGTTCGCGGAGGAACCGAGGACGCAGACTACCTCGCCGTAGTCCTGCATTATGTGCAACATTTCACGAGTCACTGCGGTATTGCAATCGGTGAAGAGAGATACGAGGAGTGGAACGTTGTCGATCATTTCGATATGCGGCCTTATCTTGTCTATCCCACGTGGAAGTTTTGCCTGAAAGAAAATTTGTAAACCTTTTTTTTTACTTATCTTTTTCAAAAATCAGCCATGTATTTGCTATAATTATTTATAAATAATACATATATTTTAACATCATATTTGATATTTACTCGATGGAGTACTCACTCTGTTGGAAAGATCGAAATTGACGGGAGCACTTTGTTCGGTGCTGTCCGTTAGACAGCTGAGGGATCGCCAGGCTTCTTGACCGGATCCAAGATCGACGCTCTGTACAAGTACACTGTCCTCGCTCCGGACGGTATCGGGATCCCTGTATTTTTTACGCACACAGTAATAACAAAAAAAACAAACGAATTTCGAATTCTAGAGTAACCGGTTTAGCGTGTAGAAAAGAAAAAAAAAGCGAAATTGTGAGAGGAAAAAAAAAGTAAATAATTACGACAGTGCCGACGATTTAGACTGGCCACTTCTGCTCTCGAGAATATTGTAACTGGCATGCAATGAGAATAAAAAAGTAGACGACGAGAAAAGAGAAGATCACGTAACGAGAGGATAGACTAGAATCGAATAAACTTTTGGTTCACCTATGACTCATTGCACTTTTAGCCTGTGAGGATTCAACGTTGTGCCACTCGGTCGCGTCGTCGTCGAACTTGACAGTTGAAAAATCGGTGTTTATCGCACTCGGTGCCGACATGCTCATCGCCCTGCTGGTATCCAAATTCGAGCTGGAAAATAATGAGGAAATGAACGAGCGGAAATGCGCGTCCGGTACTCCGCATCCAAGGGTACACAGAAAAATCTACTCGCACGATAAACGTCACTTAATTGATGCATATTTCGATAACACTCCAAGTACCAACATCGTCTCATGCCTCTCTTTCGTCTGATAACAGTACGGATCGGTTAAAGTTCATTTATTATCGAAGGTATCACGATACATTGAATATGAACATACCGGGGACAGATGCGGTTAAGCAAGTGGCTGGCCTCGTCCATGCAGGATTGCTTACGATGGTGAGACTGGGCAGAAGGTGTCGGTGAGGACATGGCTGCTGCCTGGCTCACCCACCAGCCCACCGGACTTTCTGACCTAATTCCCTCCTTGTTAGTTACACTCAACATTTATTAATTTTTAAATGAACTAATGAAGCAGAAATGAAATTCCGATTTCACCTTTTGCTAGATAGTATTACTATATTTTACCAAAGCTTTCAGATGTTAAAGGTACCAAATGACGAGTTACGTTATTTCATGATCATTAATTTGCTCCTTTCCCCTCTCTTTTCACAGTGGGAACAATTTCCATCTTTAATGGCGAGTTTTTCATTTCTCATGGGAAATAGGAGAACAAAATTAAACAGTCACACGTGCTATGTTAATAAAATTGATGAATAACGAATATAGACAAACATATACAGTCTGGTCAAGTGCGGATATCTCTCGAGCCATTGCTGTCTCCTGTAATTTACGTGCACATTTTATAAATAGTAGCCGCGTTATTTCTTCACAGTATTTGTAAATTTATGACCTATCAAGTTTTAACGTATTCACATGTTCTCGACTGTATTGTAAAAGAGTGTCGTCCGTTGTGAAGTTTCGAAAATTATAAAAAGCCAAACAGCAAAAGCGACATCGTTTCTTGTTTCTGCTTGAGGTGTTTCGGAAAAAAGAGCGCGACGAGGAGGAAAATGAGGGCTGGGATCGAGGATGATGAAGAGAACGTGTTGGTAAGTAAAGATGCGTTTTTTTTGACGATACCTAGCCCTCTCGCTGAGCAATGAAATGTGACAATTCCAACCGCTCTCAAGACCCATCTTCTCTGAGAACACGCGTGATCGTAATTCATTTTCCTTGCTGAAGTGTACGAATCTTATGCATGCCCTCTCTAACTGTTCGATCAGTTGCACCTAATATCGATCAACGATTGATTCGTCACTTGATTAACTCTTCGTCAGGTTTATATTTAACGAATTATCGATATAATTACCATATCGGTTTGAGCTTGATATTGCATCGTGACCATCCCGATAAATACTTGATTGCACTGGAGCTCGAAGCAGCTCTCGATGTCGTTTATCTCTTCGTCTTTGCTATCGTTGCACAATAGAGAATCTGAAATGAGACGGAATATCTCGATTGTAAGATGTAGAGAGAGAGAGGAGAGAATGAGAGAAAATTCACGACTCACCCGTCGAGTGAAATTGTCCGAGTATTCCCTTGACTCGTGGATCCAAAACGTTTCGAAAATCCCAGGGCAATGGAGTCGGACTTCTGTGCGGCATGTACAGATGCTTGCTGTCCGCCGGGAGTTCGAGATATATGTTGGAAAATTTGTTTGCGACCGTTCGTGTGAGCGGTCTGTAGGCGAACGCCGTGCAATAAGACGTCAGACTCGTTCTCTGATAAAAATCTTGGACCTTCTTTCTGTCGGGCGCCGACAACGGGCAAAGATCGTGACCGTCCCAAAATTCGATGCAAGAGTCGAGAATTACATCGGCGGTGCCCTGTGTCAGCAACTGCAAACCGCCTCCACTTTTCTCCTTTACCACGACCGCGACCATATGAGGAAAGGGAAACTTTAATTTCGTCGAGATCGATAGAGATCTCGCGAATTTTATATCCCGTCTGACCATTTCGGGTTGCTGAAAATAAAAAAAAAGAAACATTTTTAAATAATGAAGAAAATGCATTACGTTACACGTACTTTCACTTTATTCACAAATGCTTACTACGTGGCGAAAAGTCGACAATTGTTGCTCCAACTGAAAAATCTCCTGTGCCTGATCTTGAAAGCCTATCTGTTTTGCGAGCTCGCACAAACACCTACGGCATAATTGAGTATTTTACTGGCTATGAAAACGTTTGTTTTTCAAAGAGAAAACTGGAAAGCGAAGAAGCGTGAGGATAGCGCTCAAAGAGTGTGTTAGTACTTGAAACAAAGAAAAAAATTTGTCCAGCCACCAAATAAACAGATAATAATATTAATTTTAGGTAAAAAAAGAACTTTTATTCGACTGACCACATTTGTCCCAGGCATCCAGACTCTTCGACTAAATAGATCTGTCTCGAATTTTGCATTGTGTCTTTTTCTCGATACCCACTCTTAGCCTCTAAGGTGTTGCTTTGGCTTCTTGACAGATTTTGTTCATAATTCAGCATTAGTCAAAATTGCACACACAATGAGTATTTTGGGGTTTCTCGAGGAAACAGTTTTGCTGCGATAAACTTAACTCATTTTATAGCTGAGGGGCGCACAGAAAATTCAAACAACAAGCTCTTGGTGGATGATAGAAATTGTCGCAGAAATAAAATTTTCATAAATAAGCAGGGCAAATGAGCGATGGAAGGAACAAAAAATTCATATTGCAAGTTATGAAGAAAATTTGTAAAATATCACCTTCTGTTAGTCACGGGCACGAGATTTTCATTGTAAAGGGCTTCGCACGTTACGTGACAACAAAATTGTGTATAATGCTCTTGCGTTTCCATGTTACACGTGTTCAATAAAATTGCCAATCCGAGCGGCTTCAAGGAATTCAAATGTTGTCGCCACGAGTGATCATCGAATTGAAGACGAAAGGGAAGCGCGTGATCGTGCGTCAAATCCAAAACTTCAGCGACCGAATGGGACATATCTTTGAAAAAAATAAAATAAAAGGATACCTTTTCAGTCGCAACAGAAATTTCAAACGGCAAGTTCATAAACTTCTCTTCATTTACCATGCTGCACGTATGACACTTTATTGACTTCGTTTTTACAGGATTCAGATGGTCGGGAAGCCTCTGCCATTTTGTCAAGACTCACGGTACTGGACGTGCGTGAAACCGTACTTGAATTTCTCAGAAAAAAGACTTTTTCCGCTGTTGGATTTGGCCACGAAAGAATACCTTTCTTGTCGATACAGCACAGTGCCTGAAAAATGTACAGACACGAAATATATTCATGAATTTGCAAATTATCCTCGGCTTGAGAAACAAATTTTGATTCTTACTGTAACTGAGCCTAAAACATGAAGAATACTGGCCGATCTGGACATCATGTTTTCCCTGCCAAAAAGTATATCGAAAAAGTATTCCGTCAGTTCGGACCAATTGTAGACTACCTCCGGGCTATTTGGTCCTGAAATATCGGCATCCTCAAAGGGATCTACAAACTGTTGTATCACATGTAGCTCATTATTATTATTATTTCAACTGCAAATATTGAAATGCACGAACCTGCATTTTTTTCGAAGATTGGTACAGTTTAAAAAGAGCCTTGAATCTGGCCATACCAAAGCAATTGAGTAAGATCCAAAATGTTGGGAATATAATAGGCAAGAGCGGCAGAGTGACGGCGATCGGTTGGAGTAGAAAAACTTCGGTCCAATGCCCGATACCCACGTGTTCGGTAAGATAAAGATATCGTAGAAGATTCACGAGAAGTACGATGATCAGGAGTATGGGATAAGTCAATTGTTCGATGCAACAGATCATGACGAGGTGACGTTCACGATTGTGATAAGTCACTGGCCTGTCCAGAGCTTGTTCCAGTGCCATTCTCAGATTAACGAGATAAGGAGTTTCCTGCAGTTTGTAAATTTTGTTTTTCAATGGAGTTCTCCCTTGTGGAGTTGAAAATATTTCATTGGCACTGTGCGTGGAGGGACTATAGATTTCTTTTGCGTGTAAAATTGGATCCTCCGGACTCTGAAATGTGGAATAAACAAATTTTATTCAAAGTCCAATCACTATCATCAGAGCGCTGATACTTGTGCTTACTTCGTAGGGCGTGCAGAAACCAGGAACCTGTTGACCAGGCTTCACGACTATTATGTCTCCAGCAACCAAAAGTGCCCATGGTAAATTGACAACAGTATTATCACGATACGTCCACTGCAGTGTCAGACAGGGCGACAGTGGACTGCAGAGATGAGGATAATTTTCCGGCTGCCATTGGCATACAGTTCTTGCATCTGTTGAATTAATTATTTAGTTTAAAACCGTTCTTATTATTTAAATGAAAGATGGTAAGAAAGTCTGCTTACTTTCTAATTTTTTGAGAAGATTGCGCACTCTGTGTGGTATCTCGTTGTGCCTCAGTACATTGTCAGATACGACCAGCGCAAAGTTAAAGAGCACGAGGCAGCAAATGATCAGTCCCTCGTACGGCAGTGCAAAATAACTGTAAATCCAGATATGGTGAAAAAATCAAGGGAACATAGCGTAAAAGAGTCTTACATGGTTTGAGTTGAGCTAAAGGACACGGCAATAAGAGTGACAGCATTGATGAGCAGGGCAATAGCAGAGGTCCAACATAGCGTTGTATATTGGCTACGATGATGCAGAGCGTCCTTCAGTCTTGATCTGTGATTTCTACAAAGAAAGCAATCACTTGCAAACAGTAATTTAGCACGCAGTCAATGAAACATTCAAGTACATACTTGTTCCTTCTAATCTCATCCTCGTACTCATCAAGAACTCGTCCAATATCTCTGTGTAAAATTTCCAAAGCTTCCGCAGTTGAAAGACCTCTGGTTTCCTTTGGTTCAGCCTGAGGTTCAGATCCGGCTTTTGGAACATCACCCCCAGCTTCGTTTCCTCCCATTTCTTTTCATTGAAAACAACAGTTTCGAGTCAGAGCTCGTCTAACGACCGAAATTTAGATTTTCTCACGCTCGCTATATTCGTCGTTTCTAATCGCGTTTTAAAATAACTCGAAGGGTTTTTCGTCTATTTTAGTAACTCGCTATAATCACGTGTCTCAAATAAACACGGTGAATCGATGATTCGTTGACCTTCTCTTCGAGCAAATATTTTTCTATCTGCATTTTTGTTACATCAAACGCGGCTCGTGCACTTTGCAACTATTCCAAAATATGCGTAAACAAATATGAAAACAACTCAAGGAGAATTAATCTAGAGGTTATTAATGATCCAACGGTCTGTGAAAATTACATAATTGACAAATTTTCTTAATTTTATATATTTTTAAAGAGATTACCTTGTAGACGTTTTTTTTCACTGCATCAACTGTCCACAATCGGAAATAGAACACCGAACGCGTATCTGCTCCGGTATAATAAACATAGCTCACTCGTTATCACAATTGCAAAGTTCTGACACCAGTTGACTTATCCCCGAATAAGCAAGGGGTTGCAAGCCGAGCTTTTCCCTCTGCAAGGGAAATTCGCCTTCTCACACGCTCGTTTGCGCATTTCTATCTTTCTCTCTCACTCTCCCTCTTTTTGTGCTTGACCCCCAACTCGTTCACAGTCATTCAATGAATAAAAATATTCGTACGAATTGTATTGATTGTTATTTATTAAATAGCATCGGATACAATGGTAAAGAGAGAAAACAATTAATTGTCAACGGATATCAATTTTTATCTACAAGAAATAGCATTGTTTCGAATTTTTTCAAAAATCCCGCTCATTATGCATAAGTGTCATCTACAAGTGTCATAATGAAGCTTTATTTCACGTCGATATTACAAGATTTCTTTTTAACCAGGAGCAAGTAAAGCAGTTTGCCGATAATTTTCTGTGCAGTACCGTTGACGACCGCACAACAGAGTGGAGAGCCACTAGCAATTTTTTTTTCCTGTTGAGCAACGATATCTCGTGCGAACTGCATCTTCCATTGTTTACATGCTAGAGCGACATTTGTCTTGAAAGAAAAATGTATTATTAAAAAGAAATAAACAGCTAGACATGCAGCGAAGGTAAAAACATGTTCGAAAGCGAAGACTTCGATCTCGATGAGGTAAATAATCTTGTAGCAAAAATCATTTATCCGGTAGACTAACTCTGATGTTAGGTTATGTTTTTCTCGAAAAAAAAAACAAAGGATGTTCGTCGTGATGTAAATGACACGAATAAATGCTAAAATAGTGAATATTACTCGTGGTTACAGGATTTTCTCAATGATATTGGTAAAAAGGAGGAGGAATATTATTCCCAGCAGATTGAAACGGAGAATAGTCGCGCGAGCAAGCGTAGGAAAACTGAAGTGATACCAAAACCTGATAAAATAATAGAGGATGATTTTGCAAGCGACATTATCTTCGACGACGAGCCGGACTTTGCCAGACTCACGAGTAAATCAGAATGTAGCTATGGAAACGATGGAAATTCAAATTTGCAATTGCAAAAGGAAAGTCCGGAGGGTTCCAAAAGTAAGCAAGGATTTACTGCTAACGAAAAAGAATCTAAAAGTAACCAGATTAGTTCAAAGGACAAGGAAAACATTGAAATATCAAGAAAGAATTTGGCACTGGAAATCTTGAGAAAAGGATTGGGAAGCGGCGATAAGAAACTGAATGAAGAAAAGTCTAATTTATCATTAGGACAATCTTTCAAAGGAGCATCCTCCGAGATTGCGTCTAGCAGTAATACAAGCAATGAAGCACATCAAAGAGTATTATTAGAATGTTTCAAGAAGCCGGCCGCGAGAGATAAACCATCGCCGAAATTGATTTCGAAGGATCGTTCGGTGGCCCCGCGAATTCCCCTGGTGAGAAAGTTTCCCGGGCCGGCGGGACTTCTTCCGGACTGTCCGGAGTTGAATTTGGAGAGCGTAAATTTTCTAAACGTTTGCGGCCGGGAGGTGGACGAGGATCACGACGACGGTGGGATTTCGGAATATTTATCTCAAAATACAGAGAGACTCTTCAGTTCGGGCGCCTGGCGACTCATGTTGGACGACTTGCCGGAAAATTTTCTCCGCGGCCACGATATTTCGACCATAAAGAGAGCCTCGAGGAACAATTCGCGAATATCGTTTCTCGCCGGCGTTATTCAACGAATCGATCATAGCATGGAGAATCCTCGACTCGTTCTCAAGGATCTGAGCGACTCGATCGAAGGCACGATGCACCGGGACATTCCTCTCGCCCATCCAAACACCTTCGAGCCCGGCGTCGTCATACTTCTTCGGAACGCGGGAGTTTTGGAATTCCGGGCGGCGCCCAATTCTTCAAGGTGGCAATTTCACATAATGATAGCCCCGAAAAACGTCCTCGCTGTTTATTCGGACAAATCGAGGCTCGTCGCGAGTCCCGCTTTCGAATCCTTGCTAGTCAACTCGAGCGGAAGAATGGAGAGATCCGGGGAAGACTCTGCCAACAATTCGATAGCGGACAACATCGACATCAGCGACTTTGAAATAGACGAGGAGGACGATGCCGCGTTCGCTCGCTTCGACATCGACGGGATGAGGGAGACGACGAGTCACTCGAGCGTTTCTTCCGTGATGAAAAACGACGGAGGCGAGCGCGACGATTCTCCTCGAACGGAGACGAGAGTAGAAATTCATTCCGAGCATGGCTCAAGCGAAAAAACGATAAAATCTCCGAGTGAGAGGATGGAAATCGAAATAAGGCCGAAAGCAATGGGAACGGTGAGATCAAGGTTGATGCAATTCAAGAGCATACATGATCCGAGGCCCGAAGTTGTCGAGAAACCTTGTGAAACTTCTCCCAAGGATTCCGACAATTCGCAGGACGATTCCAAAGGTGTTTTGGAGACGACCGGCTTCGGCAACGATTTGCTCGACAGCGACAACGACACGGAGGATGAAATATTGTCGCAACTGGACATCGACTCGATCGTCACAAGTTACAATTCCGCGACTCGATGAATCCTCGGTACCTGATCATTTTTATCTCTCGCGTGTAAATAATTCGAATTCTTCGTTATATTATTGAGACTTTGCCAAGCTATTTTTCCATAGCTGTTGAATATCTCCGATGTCTGTTAAATAATTATCGTTGCGTGCTATTGCAACGAGCTGTCGATGCTAATAAGCGTCCTTTATTAAAGTCAATTGAGAAACAAACGCGGCGTTCGTTCCAGCAACATTGTGCAAATTTATCCACGCCGATTTACCGAAGATGAAGAAATTTTTTTATTTTATTTTATAAAGCCGTGCGCAGCTTTATAAAATGAGGAAAAATCGAGACGTTTGTGATTCACGAAGCACTTTGATCTCGTTTGCGCAATTCTCGAGAGACGTAATTTCTTCATTACGCTTACGCGCGTGTTGGCGCAATTATTGCTAAACAGCGACACGCGTCCGCGCTAAAAAATTTGTCCCAATCGAGTTGTCTGAGACGTCCAGACAGTGCCTTCCGTTTCCTGCGTTATCGGACACCCTCTTGTCGACCGATTGAAAGCCTCTTAAAATTTTCCGTACGTCGGACGAGAATCGTAATTCCGGGACTGCCGATTGTCACGCGCCGGTCACGCAATATCCATAACCGATTGACAATTTTCCCATTGTGTGCATGGCAGCGATCGTCAATTTTTCGAGACGCCCTCACGAATAAGTTATTTCAAACATCAGATTTTAACGTCACGCTCATTCGAGTTTTGTTCCGCGTCACGCTCAATTTATTTGAGATTCAGAAAGTATGCTTTTTTTTTTAATTTTATGGAGGAAGAACGTCACTTTTGGAGCAATCGGACGCATTTTAGTAGCTCTTTGCTTGGAAAAATTTTCCAATCTGCTCCGAAGTAGTTACAGGTCTCCCGAGGTTAACAATTATTACGCGATTCAATGACAATTTTTTACGCACCCAGGCTCGCCAGGTAATTGGTCTTATCGCGGGTTATTTCAGAATCGCTCGCGCGGAGTGATCATTAAGAACCAAAGTAAAAGTTACGTTAACAAGAAGCGCGATAGACGATACGGAACAATGCGATTGTAATCGTCTTGGGGATCATAAAAAAAATGTTGCAGTAGGAAAGATCGACCGGACGTGACATAAGCATTATTTATTGCCATCGTGCATAATTGGTGATCGCCTCGTCGCACTGAATATGCAACGTTATTAAATCTGATAGAAACAGGAGTCACCCTTCAATTATTTTCCTAACGGGATCGCAAGGTTTCACCCCATTTATACTTATATTCATACCGAACCAAAAATCTTTTTACCATTTTTCGAATAAATATCTTTTAAAGAAGTGTTTCTCTGTGAAGACGACGCGTTCGAACGAGGCATGAGAAATAATAGCGGAGTAAAATGTTTAAATGAGACTATAATCGTCCGATTGTTTGAACAAATTGCGGCTCTCTGGCATGGAGAAGGATGCCACTGTCACCGATCCCTTCCCGGTCCACCGCGCGATCTTTCACGTGGAACATGCTCGCAGGCGTTCCGCGTCAGTGTCAAGGTTGATTCAATAGATTCTATCATTTGGATGATCGCCGGATCGGCGTCCAGGGACTACTTCTCTCATCATCGAAAGCTCCAAGCTCGTTCACGAGCTCAATATTATTTATTTTTCTTGCAATTTTCGATCAATAATGGAGAATGTGTAATTTGATTTTACATCGCAGGTATGTCTCGGAAGATTGATCTTGCTTGCGGTACTCGGGCTCGTCGGTATTTGTGCTCCAGTATATTATAAACAGCACGTTGCAAGCGACTTATGAATAATCATGCCGCCTTTCGCGGACAGGAACGCCAAGGACGAGAAGTGGACGAGAGGTGAAGGAATGGAAAGAACGAGCGAAGCGTTTTCGAAGCCGAGACAACGGAGAGTCCTCCGGAGTTTGAAAATCTCGTAACTCGAACGCGCCAAATGAACGTGATAAATCCGAGCATTCCAATAGTTAGCGTTGGATAACGTCGCCGGTGCAATCGCTGCGGTAATTTCGCTCTCCGCTCCCTCGCCTCTCCTCGACGTCAGTCCTCTTTTATCCCTTCCAGTTGCCAGCTACAGCCATTTGTCACATTGCGAGCGTGCATGCTCGAGTTCCTGAACGCTGACCTTGACCCTGAAGGCCGTTCGCCTCCGAGATATTACGCGAACGCGTTTCTCCTTTCCTCCTCGTTCGTTTCCTGCCTCTCCTCCCAACTCCTCTTCGCACTCTGTTACCTTCTCTTTCTCTCCCACTATCTCTCTCTCTCTCTCTTCTGTTTCCTTCTTCAAAGATGCATAGAGCGGACGATTCCAGCAAAAAGTCAATTATTGACGTTCAGTTCGTAAAATTGCTCATTTTTTTGTGCCTTAGTTTGACCATCAATTGGCAACTCGAGCGGATTTTATTAAAAACGTAAATAATTTTTTTTTTTAACAATTTCATGAGAAAAGCTGTAGTAAAACGCTTTTAAGTTACATTGCCTATGAAAACTGTACATCAATACGAATACATATTAAGAAAATTGAGGATGTATGAGCGATATTTTTTAAAATATGGGAATTTGATTAATTTTTTATATTTTGTTCTTAAGCGTATGAAAAAATGTGGCAAATTTAAAATCGTTTTACTGAATGGTTTATAAGAGTCATGAAACTTCAAAGTTACTGAAATTTAACTTTGCTTCATATATATATTTTTTTTGTAAGATTTTTGTGAATTTTTTTATATATTCGTAGTAGCGTTCATTCTGTATAGAAAATTTTTAAAAAATTGTTAAAATATGCTCAAGCTTCGTAGTTAAGCTAAAGCTCAAAGAATTGGCAACTTTTTAGCAAAAGCCAGAGTCTAGATTTTACGAATGTAACGTCAAGAATTTACTTTTTGCTGGAATTGTCTGTCCCATAAATCCTTAACTTAAGCATATTTCATCAACAAGTTAAATATTTTTCATTTTTTTGACAATATAATGAAAAAAGTTGTAGTAAATCCTTTTGAAATTACATTGTCTATGAAAAAAAGTACATTACTACAAATATATTAAGAAAATGAACAGAAATTTCATTTTTAAAAATTCATACTGAGGGAAAATGTACGTGACTTTACATTGGCCGGCTTCACTTTTGGATCTTCTGACGACACGTGACAGATGATTACAAATTAGTATCGCTCCGCTTGTCAACATTTTTCGTTGTTTCTCCTTGTCTCTTTGTCGTCTTGGTCCTTCATTCGTTCTTTGTCGTTATTCGTGCTCTCAATATTAATTCCATTTCGTCAATTCCATCAGAACTTCTTTTTTGTATTGCTCACCTCGATAAAGAAAATAAGACTCGTGGCGGGACTTGTTTCGCGCGCACGACACGGTCGCAATTAGAATTGACTAACGATGAGAAAACCTTGTTTCTGTAGCAATTATCGGGTATTTAAATTTTTTTTCAAGTGTGATTCGAGCGATTATCTTTTCGTCTCAATTTTTATTTACGTCCGCGATGACGCTCGCTGCGAAATAATGCGCGAAAAGGCGCACCGACTTGCGAAAATCGTGTGTGCACACGTGCAACGAGACGAAGAAGCAAAAAAGAAGAACGAAAAATGGAAAAAATGTCATTTGCTCGACTTATTAATTAGGTATGCCAATATTATTGGAAATGATATTATATTATCGCTGGCTCGATCGAGTCACTCGTTCGGAAACGATTATAATGCAATCACTTTTGAACAGATCGGTGACAGGGTATTTCCCGATTAGTCCGACATATGATTTATTGAACGTTTCAGCACACACAACGAACAAAATTTTCTATTTGCGAACGAGAAAAAAAAATCGCTTGCGTCGTTTTCTCGATAACACTTTACAGGTGCTACATTTTTCTAAAAAATTCGAGAAGCATGAGATACACGTATAAACATAATTGCCGATAATAAGCGAGCATTCTCATGTTTTTTTCTTCCCTCGTGACAGCGTACTTTTCATTTTTTCGTAATGGCGATATTTATCCTTGATTGAATGAATTGCGGTCAATTACACGCCGACTCGTCCTCTGCAATTTCACTCCAGCTTTTTACCGATGAATAAAATTTCAATTTTCCACGGCAAAAATATTATCTACGGCCATGTCGACGTTTCAGAAATCATTGCATGATCGTTTACTTTACGTTATATAAACGTTTTTTTCTCAATCCCGAGACATTTTTCAGCTGCGCTTGATTCTTTTTTAATTATTCCTTTTCAACGGTATATACGTTTTCCTTATTGACAAAACGGTTCGATCGACATTTTTCAAATGAATCAAAACTATTCGAAAAGCTCAAAACATTCGCTATGTATAATACCATCGAAAGAAAAAAATTAATAAATACAAAAATATTTGCATTTTTAAATCAAATACGTGAATAATTTGCCTTCCAGTACATTCTTTACGTCTCGGTTATGAATAAAAAAGTCCCTAAATGAGGTCAGGGCGATCGAGACAAAATAAAAGTGACACCCGTATTTTCCTTTGTCACACGACGCATGATTCAGCGAGGTCTCCGCAACGATGCGGGAGAAGAGAAAAAAGGAAATGCAATACGCACGCAACGAGAAAAAAAAATCGAACGTTAATATTCAACGCGCCAAAAGATAAATCGAGATCGCGGGAACAATTACGATCCATAATTATACTCGCACATGTCAAACGTGCTCGGTGGCTAACGGTATCGAGTTAATAATTAATGCGCCGCGAGCCGTACCTTTCTAAAATACAAATACACTTTTTTTTTCTCCACGAATATGTAAATCCGCTCGCACAGATATTTACGCGCGCTGCACGTAATGAATATAATAATAATTTTGTTTAAAATTATTAGCGATGTAGGAAATCGGCGTGTTTGGACAGCGTCGCTCATTGGCTCGTGAGTATAACTCGTCCCGTGCGTGTGCCAACACTTCTGCTTGCCTCGTTTGTTTATTTACCCGTGCACTCCGCGCTTCTCTTCCTACTATCGGCTTTTACTTTCATCGAGCGTTGCGTTAACGTCCTCCAGGACTGCATCATCCCGCGATATAACCGGTCAAATCCGGTTCGGAGGATTTCTAACTCTCTAGAAATATTTCGCGCCGGAGGATGTACCGATCGCTCCGAACTGATCGCTGCACCGGTGATTCGCCTCGATCTTTGATTTTCCTTCTCGAAACAATGCTTTTTCGTACCTGGTGCACTTTTCAGGTATTTTTTTTAATTATCTAATTAATGGTGCACGGAGAATATTTTATACGAAATATTCCTATGGTTTTTTGTACTGAGGTAACAACGATTGGAAAAATTTCGAGTTTCTTTATGGAAAATTCTTACATATATTTATCCTGAATAGAAATAATAAGAAACGATGAGACCAATATAATAGGTTTTTGCTACTTAAAAAAAAATTAATTTATTTTCACAGCGCTATTCGTGTCATTTAACGATTTTCACTTTCTGACACTCATTACCATGAAATCGAGTTTTAAAAAAATCAATAAAGTAGTTTTAAGAATGCTCGTCAAAATTAAAATCAAAATTTGATTTGAGCGTGCCACGATGTACACGTGCTTAAGCGCAAAGTATAACCTTGGCGCTGCTGAAATTAATTTGATCGGTGTTTTATTGGGTTCGAATAATGCGTGTGAACGAGAGATTGGGCACGTCGGGAAAACGTGGGGATCGTCACTCGGAAGGTGCGCGTGGCGATTTTTAAAGGTGCACGTCTTCTTTTTTTTTGCGATAGAACATGTCTCAACATGGTGACGGAGGTGAGCATGGTGACGCATTTAATCAGAGGCTAGAATAAGTGGCTAAGAGAAGAGTGGTGGACGATAAGAAACGAATCGGAATGCGATCGAAGCCGTTTCTCGGAAGATATCAACCTGTCGAGCACACTCACAAGAGAGTGTACGAGGGTGCACGAGAACGCATATATCGAACAAGAGCGTTCGAATTTGTCGATTCGGAGCACGGAGCGATAACGAGGAATAAAAAAATCGTCAAGGACGCGAGATGGCATTCTTTCGATCATTGTTCCAGCTTTATCTGAGCGATTAAACGGTCTCGTACGGATCACATCGAGCAATTTATTGGGAAAGCTTTCCGATCAGGATATTAAGCTGCTCGCAGCTCCGCGCTCGCGCCCGTAATTAGATAAGCAAACTCTTATTGTTTTCTTCGAAATCTCTCGTTCCGCGACGACAGACGTTCAGTCGCGAATGATAATAAATTGTACATATACGAACGAGATGCCGAGCGATAAATAAGAATCGTAAATATTTGTCTGTCTATGCGCGAACATAACTAGAAGAGGTTCGACTCTCGAAGGGAGACGAGGAGAGGGAACGAGAGAGTGATCTTGGCGCTTTTATCGCGGATAAGAGATAAAATCGAGAGTTAATATTTCACATCTTAATTTCTCACCGTTTTATCAAATATATATACGTGTTCTGCTTTATTTCTCTTCTTTTTCTTCTTTCTCCTTGCTCATCGCGTTTTCTTCTTCTCGTCTCCTTTTTATCGCTTCATCATCATTTAACGTTGCGACGCACGTGAACTCTCTTAGCATATTCGCAATCTCTCCGAGATATCGCAAATTATTCGGCTCGACTTTCGATCCCCGAATTTGTCCAGCGAAAAAAAAAAACACGAATTTTTCCCTTGGCAATAATCGATTTGGATTCTTGCTCGTTGAAAATCGAATAAAACGAATAGCTCGCAAATTGACTATAATTACAAAAGATAAGTTTGTATTTTTCTATGTTGCGCGGTAAACGCAATTTTCGTCGAACGTGCGGACTTCGAGCGTTTGAGGAAAGTGACGCGCGCTTGTGATAATAGGATAGATTGCCGAGGGAACTGAGCTAGCGGAGAAAATTTTCGTCGGAAATTGAGTCGTTCCGAAGATCGTCGAACGTCGGTGTTTCTCGCGAGCTTCGGAGTAACGAGATCGCGCCAAAGCGAATCGGATTTACAGAGAGGTAAATGAGGAGGTTGCTCCGTATTTACCGCTGTAAGCTCCGCTCTGTGTGTTAAGCATGGAAAAGTAGTGGGGGAGAGTATTTGAAATGACAGCTAAAGAACCGAGGAGACTTTTTAAAGTCAGTTTCACGCGGCACTTGCTGGTATTCGCTTGTCCAGGAGTCTGAATATTGCCAACTAAAAAAAAAGAAGAAGAAGAAGAACAATCATTCGCGTTCCCTCATTCAAAAATTGTCGCGACTTTTGCGGTATCGACGCGAGACCGATTCGAACTTCCAATGCGGGACTACCGAACGGAGCGTATCCAAGAGCACTGATTCGCCTCTATCTCGTTAAAACAAATACAAAAAAAAATTCAAAAATGTTAAAATTTATTACCAAGTAATATTGCTCGAATGCAATTTTGTATTACGAGTGTTAATTAATGTGCCGAAACTCGAAAAGACCATCGATCATCGACGCTGATAAGAAAATCCGTGGATCCCTGATAACGCACGTTTTGTTGGTAAGTTTGAAAAAATTCTCTTCTTTTCTCATGTACTTCTTTTTCTTTTCCTTCGAGGGTATCTCGAGTGAATTCTGGTACGTTAAATCAATTAATTGAAAAACACTCGATCAGAGAGCGCGCGATAATGTGTGTTTTACTTTCGTCTCAAATCGTGCTCTCGGACAAAGGAGTGCTTTATCACTTTCGCTTTTCCGCCGCACGCGATTAGAACGTGATCTCTCTTCTCTCCTCTCTCGCGAATGTAAAAAAAATTCTGCTCATGCGAAAAGATATTGTTTTAAAATAACGCAAAGTGTATTTTTCGGAAAGGCGCGCGACGCGAAGAAACATCTTGTTTGGAAAAATTCAATATCATTTTGATGGCACTATTTGAAAATAGAGTAAATGTGGTTCTTATCTGCTGATAAAAAATATACTTTATGTCTTTTTTAGTCTTTGAAAATAAAAAAGATTCTTCTATCGAGATTTGAACGATCACATTTTGGTATAAAGCGCGTCGTCTCTCTATTTCGTGTCCCCTTTAATTGGTCCATGAAAATCAAAGCCAAAAGATTATTTCTTCTGCTTTTGTGACGTTTTTCTGACGTTCAAAATAATTTGCGAGTTCATGAAGAAAAGTTGCAAATTTTTAACAAAATCTCTATCAACGCTCATTTTACAGACCATCAACCATCTTGATTTCGCAATTCCGATTTTGGCAGTCGCAAACGATGGCGAATAAAATTGCGCAACTCGGGCGATTGTAGGTGTAGAAGGATGGAAGTAAAATCGAATGCATTTGACTCTCGTGTCTATAAAGTACGTGATGCGGCGGAATCGCGATGGAAACGCGTGTACGCGCACTGAACGCACAATTTTTGCGATCACTTGTAGAAAATAGATGGATGTACACGGGAAGGAAAGAAAGCGAGAGACGGAGCGAGAAAGATTAAGTGACTGTTATGCTAGGAGTTAGACCCCTCAGGGGTCGAGGGGAATAGCCGCCTTTAAAGGACAACCGGCTCGGTTACGTCACGGGGGTCTGTGACACGATTGCCCCGATTCGTCTCAGTGGATTCTATCCTTGACGCGCTTCCAACGAGTACGCGCAACGAATGCGCAAACGAAAAAATCGAACATCGTCAGCGCGAGCTTTCTTCTCCGACGTAACTTCAATTTATCATTTCATTCAGATTCTCGCGTTCACTAATTGTCTATTTTTTCGTCGATGAAAGAACGATGTCACGCGCGCGAGATTAATCGTTCTCGGAAAAACCGAAACTGAGATTTTTTCATTTTCTCCGTCGTTCGCGCGACGCGTCATTTCGGGCTTGGATGATCGAGAAAATGAGAATATTAACGACTCGCAATTAGCGAAGGCTCCAGTTGAGAACGACAAAGAA
Source organism: Cremastinae sp. A BG-2022a (assembly GCA_030522545.1). Taxonomy (NCBI): domain Eukaryota; kingdom Metazoa; phylum Arthropoda; class Insecta; order Hymenoptera; family Ichneumonidae; species Cremastinae sp. A BG-2022a. The sequence goes on along the minus strand of JAPYYW010000206.1, from coordinate 36,200 downwards.
TAGAGAAGAGGTACCGACGAAAGGAAAAAGGAAACGAAGCGAGTTGTCATATTTTCTTTGTAGTGACAGCCGCGCATCTTCGCGTTCGGAACACGCACGTGAACCGACCGTGGACGTCGCGGTGCGACTATCGTTCTCACAATTATTCTTTAGCTTCAACGAAATATATGTCAAAGATAAACGTGAATATAATTACACGCGTTGTATACGCGCGAGAGCAGGTTAATCGAAAAATTCCTTCGCGCCCGGAAAATGAAGAGAGCGAAAATTCTTGATAACTGCAGTATTTTGAAATCGAAAGGTGGGCGCGATTCGGGCGCGGCTCCGATTGGTCCAAAATGGAGCAGACATTAGCTTGCTCCAATAATCGTTTTGGCAAGCGAGAGCTTCGGCGACCCGGCTCTCTTTTCCTCGTCTCGTTTTTATCGGAAAATATGTCTTGTTGTCATCAGCGAAGCTAGAGCATCCGCGACACCGACTCTTGGAGAGGGTCAACGGCACTGCTTCGAGCGCTCAACGAGGAGAGTACTGTACGACCGATCGAAGAAAAAAAAACACGAGACTGCGATAGCCGAGGAACGAACCTTGAGTTATGACCGAATCCAATGGTCAGTATATATATATTTTGTTTTTTCCTCTTTTCTTTTTATCGTAGAAGCTTATCAGTATTATAATCATAAATCTTCCAAATCATAAATCGTCCGAATCGTAAGTCGTCGGAACGCGTAAAATCGCAAATAATAGAATTAAATGCGCCGGAATTGGATTTCCTCGAGGGCGAGGCAGTTTCAATAAAACACACGTTTTATCCGGAAAATATGTCAATAAAATAATAAGAGGTGTATATCAATGATTAATGCTCGCTTAATTGATTCTGTATACGCGTGACTCAAACGTGAGCGGGTTGGATCGTAATATTCTAAAACCTCGCGCGATAAGCGCATACGCTCCGGGAAAACACTTGGCTCTCTTATCTATTGCAAATCGAATCGAAGGCAGACTTCTTGACTCACGCTTTTCAACTAATATCATTCTAACGTACGCGGCGACATAATGGCACGCGCAGCACGATAAAAAATAAAAGCAAATGTTGCAAAATATATTGTATATATTTATGAAAACGTTTCCATAAAAAAATGTCACAAGTGATGATCGAAAGGCGATATTTTCTCATCCGATAATATAATTCGCTTATCGTCGCTCACGTGAAAAGGATCGAAACAAATGTATATTTATAGACTATTGCAATTTGTTATTGCTGCAACTGGAAAGTTTTTTTGATTGAAAAGACATTGAAACACGCTTGCGAGAAACCGGAAAAATATATCGCGTACGAGATACACGATCTCATCGTCGAATCGGAGGTACGAAATGCGTGAGATTTCACCGATCTTTTTCAGTCTGCCAATTTCCACAGTCATCGATACTACAGAGATCCAGTTAGAGCTGGAGCGCGAACGAGTTGCATTGATTAATCGATTGATAAAATGCCCGATGATTTGGAGCGCCGACGTCGCGATGTGCCAAAGTGTCGTGCCGAAATACGTGATCTCGATAATTCTCGCGAAAACACGTCGAAGATGTACGATAAGAGAATATTTTTTTGGACAGACGAAAAATAAAATCTGTACTCGCATCTTGTTCGGTCTTGGTTGAAAAACACGCGAATCTGCTGAAATATATCGTTTAACACGATCCATTCGACGATACGAATCGAAAGATATACGCGCGATGTTGCGTGTCTCGTACGATCAAAGCTTTTTTTCCACGATCGAGGACATTTTTAGCCATGGCTCGATAACGATATCGACGAATATATCGGCCAATCCTTCAGATTTTAAATAGAAAAAATGCTCAATTTTTCCGTATAATCTCGATATCGTTCGTCATATAATGAGAAAATAAATATGATGTATGCCAAGGTTTCGCGTATATGCGAACGCGAAAACAATGAACTCCTTTTATCATGATCGCGTGTTAAACTTGGCAAATCAAAGAACGTGGATTATCATTTATATGCCAATATCGAGAACTCACACCTTTTCGAGAACTTTCTGAAACTTTTTCTATTTATCGTCTTGATTTAGGGCTAAAAAATTGCAAGCAGTCGGAAGCGGAGTGGCAGAAAATAAATACCGGCCACGATGGAGAAGAGTTGGTACGTTAATCAAAGTTATTAATTAAAATCGTATTTTTGGTTTAAGGATGTTGCGTTCAAAATCGAAAATGATGAAAAAATTTTGAAAACTTTACATTATTAAGTAATATCTCTAAAAAGTTCTGTAACAATTTCACGGCGATCAGGAAGCTTCTCATTAAGATATTAATTGTTAAAAATGGCATATTTTTTGTACCTTCTCATGAGCGGAGCAATTGTTAAAAGTTGCAATTTTGTACAATAAATATCTCAATAACGAGCTTCCTAATTTAAGTGAAATTGTGCACTGATATGATCTACTTTTTCAAAAAAAATTCATAATTTTTTTGTGCAATCACATAGAGAGAGAGAGTAAACCTGGAATGTCAAATATGTTTTTCTTCAGTTGATTGGCAGCAACTTTTCTTAATAAATTTTTACTCTCAAACGATTTTGTATGGGATAAAAACGTCAAACTTTTGATTTGTTGCTGTAAGAACTCAACACCCTTAAAAAAGCAATAAGAGAGAAAAGTAAAATAGAAAAGTCAAAGCGTTATCGTCGATTCGAATGTTTAGCAAATTCACGGCTTCGAGAGGAGCTGCGTGGGTACCTTTTTGACATACCTGTCGTTTGTACTGACGCTCGGTTGGGTCCGGCTGTTCTTTCACTGGTACCCTCATTTGCACTTGTATGCGACCCACAAGCGTTGTCTCCTGAATCGGGCGTCGAAGTTGCTGATTATCGACGACTACCAGGGAAAGTACAAGTCTTACTACGTCAAGGAAGTCAAAACTGTAACGACGAAAAAATTGAGGTCGGTTTACGATAACGAGTGAAATACCATAACGAACAATCTGCTTCCTCGTGCGATAACGCGCTTATTCACTTATTCGCTCATTTGGAAATAGGACGAACGCGTTTGCGAGCACTGTTGGAAAAATAGACGACGAGACCTTGAAAAATATCGAGGGAAAGTGCCTTAACGTCAGATTGGAGAACGGCACGCTCCGCGAGGTTCCCGAGTACCGAGCTTTCTGGTTCAAGAAGCAATGCTACGTCTGGGACGAGACCAAGACCGAATTCGCGAGACTGGTCGGTCTCGACAAATTCGTAACTTGTGCCGATCTCCATCTGAGTCACGAGCCGGGCCTCAGCAAAGAGGAGCAACTCCTCAGGTAAACATATGAGGATATAAACACGAGTTATTTCCATTTACAATTCGCAGCTTCTCACCTTCCGATTTTTCCTCGACAGGCGGATCGTCTACGGAAACAACGAAATAATCGTTCCTGTGCAGAGCATCTTCATTCTGCTTCTCCTCGAAGTGCTCAATCCGTTCTACATATTTCAAGTTTTCACGCTCGCGGTATGGCTCGCCGAGGGATACTTTTACTACACGGGCGCGATAATACTCATGTCGCTGTTCGGAATCACCAGCACGATCATGCAAACGAGACGGGTAAGACGAGCCTTGACTAATTTAATGATCGAAATAAAAATTTAAAAAATTTTATGAATTTTTCAAGGGACATTTTCCATTTTTTTTTTCAAAAATTCGCAAAATTTTTTGATGGGCTTCTCGCCAATCACGAGAAAAGTCACGATTGCGTCAATCCCGTGGTATAAAATCGTTTCTTTTCCTTCAACGGATCGTTGGCTTTCAGAACCAAATAAATCTTCACGGGACCGTCGCTTCGACGGAGATGGTTCGAGTCCGTCGAGAGTGCGGAACGTTCGAGAGCGTCTCGAGCGCGGAGCTGGTTCCTGGTGACGTGATCGAGCTCCCGCGTTACCAAGGAACGGTAATTTGCGATGCAGTATTACTCACCGGGCATTGTATCCTCAACGAATCCATGCTCACCGGTAAATTGATGGTCCCCAACCCGTACATTCGTTCGCACACTTTTCTCTATCAAAGCTTCCACATCTGACGATCGTTTTATCCCGATACCAGGCGAAGCGGTCCCAGTGAGCAAGACTCCGTTGTCGCCGCGACAAGTGCTCTACGATCCCAAAGAATGTTCTCAGCACACGCTCTACAGCGGTACCTTCATCATTCAGACCAGGTGATTCGAATTTGCGAAATAAAGAAATATCATTTTGAAATAAATTGAAGTTTAAGCTTTCACAAAATGAATTTGAAAATTCGTTTCGCGAAAAAATAATAATAATAAGAATAAATTTAATAATAATATAAATAAATGACAAAATTAATTGAAGTTTAAGTTTTCACAAAATGAATTTAGAAATTCGTTTCGCGAAAAAAATAATAATCAAAATAAATGAAAAAATAAATTAAAGTTTAAGTTTTCACAAAATGAATTCAGAAATTCGTTTCGCGAAAAAAATAATAATAAAAATAAATGAAAAAATAAATTGAAGTTTAAGTTTTCACAAAATGAATTTAGAAATTCGTTTCACAAAAAAAATAATAATAAAATGTCAAAAATACAAAATAAAATTGACACAATGAGAAAAATAATAAATATTGAAGTAAATGAGTCAATGAGTTTCGTTTGGTAGAATTCAAGGAGACGCTCCAGTGTTGGCAAGGGTCATTCGTACCGGTCTCCAAACCAACAGAGGTGCCCTGGTTGCGGCGATCCTCTATCCGCCACCCGCGGATTTCAAGTTCGATCAGGACTCGTACAAGTTCATCGGGATCCTCGCATTGATATCACTGCTGGGATTTATCTACACAATTGTTTCCAAAGTGCGAATGAACGAGGAATCTTAATTCTCTTACATTTTTGTGGAGTTTTATTTTGACAATTGTCGTATTCGATTTTTCAGGCGTCCAGAGGTATCACCGCTGGTGACATTGCCATAAAAGCTCTAGACATAATAACGATTGTCATACCGCCAGCGCTTCCGGCCGCCATGACGGTTGGTAAACTTTACGCCCAGGCCCGACTGAAAAAAGCACAAATTTATTGCATAAACAGTCGCGTAATAAACGTTTCCGGAAGTCTGAATTGTGTTTGCTTTGATAAGGTAATAATTATTTTTAAACGTATTAAGAAGACGAATCGTATGAAGCTTCTGTCACAAATGATTTTTTTCCACGATTATTTGTGGCGAAACTAATTACTCGATCGTTCTGTGATGCAAAGAGTTATTTTTTCAGACGTTCAAAATCATTACAAATAATGTTTACACTAAAAAAAAAGTAACAGATAACAATCCTTAAAATGACAAAACGATCGAATAATTAGTGTGTTTGTTCAAAATTTTGAAAAAAAAAACAAGCTTCACCCTATTTTACACTTCAGATTTAATTAGAAACAATTAAATATATAAAAATAGACCGGTACTCTGACCGAGGACGGGTTGGACATGTGGGGCGTCGTGCCCGTCACCGATGGAAATCTCGAGGAGTCGGAAAAGGATGTTCCAAACTTGAAGAATCATCCGCTCTTCGAGGGTATGCTAGTTTGTCACAGTCTCACGCTCATCGACGGCGAACTTTGTGGCGATCCTCTCGATGTTAAGGTACGAAAAAAATATTGGCATACATAGAGATCGAAGATAAAAAAAAAGTTTACAGGTAAAGACGTTAAAATGTATTAAATTGATCGTTTTGTGGAATAAAACGAGCAATTTTGTATAGGAAATTACTATTAACAGTTATGTTCAATTATGTTCTATTACGAGAGATTGAGTAAAAATTTAGAAAAAATTCTTTCACAGATGTTCGAAAGCACCGGATGGATTCTGGAAGAGCCCGAGATCGGGGACACGAGCAAGTACGACTTGATGGCGCCGACGATAGTGAAGCCGCCCTCGAGCAAAAATCTGACCGAGAACATGAATGAATTGTCGGAAATCGGTATCGTGCAGCAGTATCAATTTTCCAGCTCGCTCCAACGGATGTCCGTGATCGTCAGAGTGCTCGGCTCCGATCACTTCCGGGCGTACACAAAAGGCTCGCCCGAAGTAATTCTCAGCCTCAGCAAGCCCGAGACCATACCGCCGGACATAAATTTTGCTCTGAGACAATACACCGAGCAGGGTTATCGCGTTATCGCGATTGGCAGATCTGTAATAAACAAGACTTTTACAAAAGTAAGTAAAAAGAGGATATATTTTTCGAAAATCCTTTCACCTCCCTTTTGGCGCTCCATCGTCAAGAATGTGTGAATAAAAATGCCAAGCGGCATTATCTCAAGTTTACTTTACGCGCTTAAACGAGAAATCTATTAAATGTGTGCTAAAATTTCGAGAAAAATTATGCCAACACCTGTAAATTTGCACTTTTTTATGTCTCCTCGCGCTGTTGTCTTCTTATCGTTTTTATTTTACGAGACTTTTCTCACTCTTTACAATTTTCGATTTATCACAACGAACAGATTCACAAAATGTCTCGAGAGATGGTGGAGAAGGATTTAGAATTTCTCGGCCTCGTCGTCCTGGAAAATAGACTGAAGGAGCCAACTGTAAGCGTCATCGAGGAACTCAGGGAAGCTAACATCCACGTGGTCATGATAACAGGTCAAGAGTTGAACGATTTTCATAAAAATGAAATGATAAATAAATAAATAAATAAATAAATGCGATGTTAAAACGTATAATAATTTACAGGGGACAATATTCAAACGGCTGTGAGCGTGGCGAAGGATTGTGGAATTTTGTCTCACGAGGAAACCGTGATCGGAGTCACTGTTGTTCCCGGAGACGGGAGAACGGAGTCGAAAATTTACTTCAATACTCAAGACGCTCCGTTAAAATCGGTAATGACTTTGCACGAATGAAAATTCTTAATATCTATAAAATGTGCATATATTTATGAAATGATTTGTCTTTAAGTATTCAAGGATGTTGTACCATCAAAAAGTTTCGACTCAGTTTTTCTCACATACCCAGTGGTTTGTGAGTCTAAGTTCATTAAGAAAAGTTGTTACAAATTGTCTCAAGAATAACATACTCGCAATACAAGATCGTCCAAGGCCAAATGTATTAGTTATATGATTACCAAAATGTCGAAAAAAATGTTCGTCAGATTTTTTTTTTAAATTAAACATACATTCTTTAATGTTGTGTAAAGCTTCATGCCAAATTTTATAAGGTTTCACCGTACCGAAGTTGAGATATTTGTTGTTAAAAATCGAAATATCAAACACGTGCTTTTATGGCGAAGTATCGAAAAATACGATTTTTGCCAATAAATATCTCGACTTCCGTACGGTAAAACGTTCTAAAATTTGGTATACACGTACATATTGCGTCAAAGAACGTCTATGCAAATTTTTATCAAATTCTAACGAAAACGATTTCACGGTACAACATCCATAAGGTAGAACAGTCAAATCAAAAGTTTTTATCTCAATTTATATCTCAATACAGTGTGATTTTTGAGCTTAAGTTTATTAAGAAAAGTTGTTGCAAATTATTTCAAGAACAACATACTCAAAATTCAAGGTCATCCAAGGTGACCTATACTTGCTACATATGTATGAAAATTAAAAAAATCATAATCTTAGGATTTTTTTTTAAACTTGAGGAAGCTTCTTTGAAGTACAATAAAGAGCTATGCTAAATTTTAAGAAGGTTCATCATCTAGATTTCAAGATATTTAGGATTGAAAATGGCGATATTTAACATGGGCTCTTATGGAAGAGTACTGAAAATTGGGATTTTTAACAATAAATATCTCAATTTCTACGTGGTGAAACGTCTTAAAATTTTGGAACGCATGTGGGTAATATATCAAAGAATGACTGTACCAATTTTCAACAAAATCCTAAATAATCGATAAAACTATAGAACTACCTTAATGGACTGAATAATTTTTCGATGTAGCTTCCGAAGAAAGGTAAATTCGTGACTTCGTCGTTGGAGACTCTGGAAAACGGGATCGAGTCGAAGGACTATCGTTTCGCGTTGACCGGACAAACGTGGCAGTTGCTGCGAGAAAATTACGCGGAGCTCGTTCCCCGAATTTGCGTCAGAGGTGCAGTTTTCGCGAGGATGACGAGTGACCAGAAACAACAATTGATCCTCGAGCTTATGCAGCTCGGATACTACGTCGGTCAGTTGAAAAAACACGATTATTCATCGCAGACAGCGTCTTATCTCATCGACCGATCGGTAAAAAGTGAATTATTTTTTTAGCGATGTGCGGTGACGGGGCCAACGACTGCGGAGCCTTGAGAGCGGCTCACGCGGGTGTCTCGCTCTCCGAGGCAGAGTCGAGGTAAAAAATCGTCATTGTTCTAGAAATAAAAAAAGATTTTCATTATTAAAAAAAATAGCGAATATAAAACGTTTGTTTCAGCGTCGCGAGTCCGTTTACATCGAGGATTCCCGACATAACTTGCGTGCCGAAGGTGATCAGACAGGGCCGAGCGGCTCTCGTTACCTCTTTCGGAATCTTCAAGTTCATGGTTACGTACTCCCTGACTGAATTTCTCTCGGTGATAATTCTCTACTCGATCGACTCGAACTTGACGGATCTCGAGTTTCTCTTCATCGACATATGCCTGATCGTGAATTTCGCCTTTTTCTTCGGCAAGACGAGAGCTTACGAGGGAAAACTGGCGAAGGAGCCGCCGATGACTAGTCTGATAAGCTTCACGCCCCTGTTTTCGCTCCTGTTGCAAATGTTCGTGATGACGATTTTCCAGGCGATCGCATTCTGCGCGGTGAGATCGTTTCCGTGGTTCCGGCCATTCGTGCCGATAAGCGCGACGACTTACAACTCCTACGAGAATTACTCGGTCTTTTGCGTCTCTCTCTTTCAATACATAACGGCTGCGGTAATATTTTCACGCGGTAAGCCCTACAGAAAGCCCATTTACAGCAACAGCGCGTTCATCGTTTCCATTCTCCTTCTCACCGGGATTTGCATCTACATCACGGTCTACCCGGCGAACTGGGTGATAAACGCCCTGCAACTCATGGTGCCACCGAAGTACGACTGGCCCCTCCTCATACTTCTTCTCGCCTTCATTAATTCCGTCGTTTCCCTAGGAATCGAGATGTTCCTCATAGAGTATGTTATAGAGAAACGGGTTAAGCCGATGCTGTACAAACCTGAAAAATCGAAAAAGTATTATCTCAGAGTCGAGCACGACCTGAAAAACGACCCCAGATGGCCGAAGATTGACAAGGAATTGCCCGTCCTCCCGATCACGCCTTCCGTCGAAAATATCATTAAGATTTGTCAGGATGACGAAGGGGACAACGAGAGCCCTGACAAGCAGCCGGCCAAAGGCGGTGTTCAAAATTTGGCTTTCGTCGACGATGAACATCTTACCGATGAATCTACCAAATTTTGAGCTCCCACCTTCATCTTTTCATCATCGAATTTTATTCATCTTCTCTCCCCGTAAGACGAGTACACATTCATCAACGTCACGATCGATTTCATTTTTGATATACATCCCAAACAACTCTGGCAAATGGCAACTTTAGCATCAGCGCATTGTGATTTATAAACTACAAAGTATGAATGTAAGTAGTGCTTCGATCGTGTTTTACGAGATAAATATATGGCACAAAATGTAAAAATGAAGCTGTTAGGCTATATTTTAATCAGGGACAGTATTTTTATATTCAAGTATTGTTTACATTAAATGTTATGTGTAGTGTTGTAATATTAAAATTCTTGTGTGATACGAATTTTGTTATAAATTTTCTTTCTGAATGGACTCATATACGATTCATTGAAAATAATTCATTAATTGTGCAAAAGTATTCAACTTTTATTACCAAATGTATAACAATTCATTTTATGATCTATCAGATTTCGTTCAATAATATATTTCTTCATTTACGAAGTAAAAAAGATTACATATCATGAGCCGAGATTGTTTTTCGTCGTCACTGCCAATAATTTCGATTTTTCTCGCATTCTCTGAAAACGAATTATATTAAAATCGTACATAATCGTGTACAATAGCTATTATTTCATGTTCACTCACCGATTATTTTGCCATGTTTTTTCTCAAGTTCTTCTCGAATCCAAGTACCGTGTTGCAATATAATTCTGTTGAGCATTTCTATTGTACGTTGATGAATGCTGTCTCTTAACAGCAAGTTTGGAAGCGTGAAAATGAAATCTTTGAAAGCGCTTTCGCTGAAAGAGAAATAAGAAGATAATTTTAGTGACAAGCATTCGCGTGGATCTTAAAAAAATTCATCCTGCCAATCTCACCTGTGTAACTCGTGCATATCATGATTGAGAACAATTTCGGAGAGAACTGCAAACAATTGCGTTTCCAGTTCGCGTCTTGATCCTCGGGAGTGGGCCTGTATCATCGAAGAAAAACATTCACCGAGATTTATACCGCTTTTGTAAAAGATTTTGCTCGCACGGAAAAAAATCACTTTCAGAAGTTTCACCAAGAGACTGAGTGAGCCATTGTCACTGTTTGACCAATTTTTAAGTGCTTCTGTAACAATCATTTTAAAATAGGACGATTAATAAATTATAAACATAGATGAAATTTTTCTAAATCTTATCATGTTCGTACCGTTAACGTAATCCAACATACGGATACAAATATCTCTGCTGAAGAAGTGATCAATTTTATTGACTCTGTGAGCCGTTAAAATCCAAATATAAGCATAGCACAGAGAAAAATTTTGCTCGTGACATTTGTCGGACCACTCGGTCGTCTCGAAGTCTTCCTGGCGTTTACGAGATCGTTGTAAATTTTTTGATTGACTGTAAGGAAATTTGTCAAGCAGATTTTTCTCAAGTCCGTTAAGAAAATGTTCTCGTAACCAATTTCCGTGATCTCGCAAATCACTCTCAGCTTCCAGCATCTCGAAATATTCGACCAGGAATTGTATGACCTCGGATATGCTTTTGAGCAGAGTCGCAGCTTCGTGCGTGATTACGCGGTCGCATTCCGCGACCGTTGCACCCTGCTTGAGCATTACCTCGAGCCAACTGTCGAATATAAGAGGCATGAGAACTTCCGTGTATTTCATGAGCTCCTCGAGCTCACTATCATTTTTTTCCGAAATTTTTACGTTTGCGTTGAAGTCGATGTTGCAAACGTTCAATAAATTGGAATTGTAAATCGGCGCATGACGATTCTCGCTATTAACGACTATGATTTTCTGATTAATAGAATTATTCTTCATTGCTCGCGATCTTCGTTCATTTACGACTGAACACAAAATTGTTGATAATCTACTGAGCACTTTTGTTCTCCACTTCACACTGGTATTTTTGGAGCTCAATGTAGTCACAAGTTGTCTACCTGTGTTCGACTCTGACCTCAGTCTGGATATCATGTCGAGAAAATTTGGCAATACCTTCCTGGCATTTTTTGCTAGCAGAGAGCCACAGTTCTGGGCCAGCACATCCAGAAAGGAGAGGGAATCTTCTTTTATGCTAGGATCAATGTGAGTCATTGAGCAACGAAGGTACGAGATGAGCACGTCGCAGAACGGACGTAATTGATCGTTGGATATCGGCCCCAGTATCAGATTCAATACTTTCAATGCGTCTCTACGAATGTCCTTCTCCTTGTCCAACGCTAGTCCGGAGATACCTTGGAGCAGAGACTGCAACTGTGAACTTAGAATTTCTGTTGAATGCTGCAGGAGCATTTCTTTGAGCTCTCTGACAGCCTCCTGACGCACAGTCGAATTGTGATGTTGAAGTCTTGTCAGTAAATCCTGCCATTCAACAATTCAAGCCGATTAATGACAATTTACATTTTTGTCAATTGATATATATTTTACTCATCACATTTCTCACCTTAACATTTAATTTTCTTCTGCTCAAGATTTCTGTTTCCTCGTGCTGCTTCAATTGTTCCCTTATAACTATTTTTTTAACTTTGAAAGTCGTATCTGTCACATTCAATCCTTTAGGCAGATTTTTTGTGGTATTTTTGGCCTTTAATTTTACTTTTGCCTTTTCCGATTTTAAATTTTTCTGATGTCTGTTGTTTTTTCCCATTCTTCAGTTTGTTTTCAGATCTTGATCAACGCAGAACACGTGCACCTTTCCATCAAATTGAATTGTGATCCCCATGAATTACGTATGTCGAGAAATACGTATAACGAGATATTTGTCAGTTTTTAATACCACTTTCGATAGATGACGTCTGACTTTAATTCTTAAAAACAATATTACTGACAAGCGGTAAAATTCCAGATTATTTCATTTTTATGAATTTTCATAGATGGCGTAAGTAGTGAAATTCTAAAAACGCAAAAAATTCAAAATAACCATGTAATGGTCGGTCAGTTTTTTGTATTATCGGTTAAAGGTATAAAAAATGAAGAAGTCAGGTGACATGCATGACTAATTTTCAAACTTTCATAAAACAGTAGCAGCGTCGAGAGAGCGGAGGGTACTTCCGATAAACTGCCATGAGGAGATACACGTTCGAGCATCCGAGACGCGCGTCACCCGAAAATTGAACGTGAAATCGGGCGCGTCGCTCCCGCGCTCTCGTACAGTGATTAAAAATTGCAATAAATCGCGATAACTGTGTTTCGTAGATAAACTATCGAAAAGTACGAAGATTGATTGATTCGCGGATAATAATTGCAAGAACGATAAGTAATAAAAAAAAAAGAAAAAGAAGTTTTTCGAACGAGCAGTGCTCTTCGAGGGACAAAAAAAAGTACGATTTTGCTGGAAGAATATCGGTGCTAATAATCGAACGAGGATATGTGTTATCGTGAGGGAACAGAGGAGAGAAGAGAGCTCGTCGTATTTTAGCGTAAATGAAATTGTGCTGAAAAGGGGGCAGCGGGCGGTTCCCGTTCTCACCGCGGCCCCTCACTGCACTAGGAGCGTTCTCGCGTGTTCTCTCGTCGCCTCTCTCTTTTCCTCTTTCTCTCATCGCGAGACGGGTGAGCCTCCTCTCTTCCCGTGCGCTGAGAGTGTACGAGCCCCACAAGCAACAAGTGTCAGAAGCGTTCGTAAGCGCGCGTTCAACTTTTTTTTTTTTAATCTCAACGAAACACAACTCTTGTGTTCGAAAAGAGTTAGCAAGTCGGGTTATTTTCGGCCATATCTCGTTTATATGTGCGTTTACGTACGAGAATATTAGCCACGATCGTGACGGATCGAGCGAAAAGATGGGGTGTGCTGTGAGCACGACCGGTGAAAAAGCCGCAGCGGAGAGGTCGAAAAAGATCGACAAGGATCTCCGCGCGGATGGGGAACGCGCTGCTAGCGAAGTCAAACTATTGTTACTCGGTAAATATATACGCATGAATATTCTTCAGCTGTAAGTTTAAATTTTCGATGCTCGTCGCGCACGGCGAATTCTTCGTCCGCGCTCGTCCACATCTCCGTGTGTTGCCCTTGCTGAGCGAACGAGATGAAAACGATCGCATTCCTCGCCTTTTTTCCTCCCGTCGCTCTTTGCTCTACATTCGAAAGAAACACATTTTTTTTTACTCTCAATACGAACTTTTCCGACAATTGTACATCTTTCGGCAAAATTATTCGCAATCTCTCGTATTTTTATGTCTGCTGTATATACATATATACAAGACTATGTACAACTTGATTCATCGTGCCTCAATGATTCATTGTGTCAATCTTATTGGGATAAAAAATTGCGCAATCCGCGTTCGCGTTAAAATATTGTAAAACACTTGAAAAAAAACTTGGATGACGTTTTTTTAGCTATAAAATATTTTTTGTATGTTTTCTTCAATTTTTCTGCAGAATTTTTGCACGATGTTATTTGTTTATTGAATTTTTTCTTTCAGGTGCTGGAGAATCTGGAAAATCCACCATAGTCAAACAGATGAAAATAATTCACGAAACTGGCTACAATAAGGAAGAGTGCGAACAGTACAAACCAGTTGTATACAGCAACACGATACAGAGTCTAATGACCATCATCAGAGCCATGGGACAACTTCGAATAGACTTTGCTGATCCAAACAAAGAGGTAAATATTGAAATTCGTTTAAGCAAATTCACCATGGAATTATTTACGTTTTCAATGAAATACTTTTTTTCATAGGACACAGCGCGCCAATTCTTTACCCTAGCTTCAGCTGCAGAAGAGGGTGAGCTAACCGCTGAATTGGCACTCTTAATGAAGAGATTATGGCAGGACGCCGGAGTGCAGCTTTGTTTCACTCGCAGCAGAGAGTATCAGCTCAATGATTCCGCAGCATATTACCTGAATGCCTTAGATCGTATAGTACAAACAAATTACATTCCAACCCAGCAGGATGTTCTCAGGACAAGAGTCAAGACGACTGGTATCGTGGAAACTCAGTTCTCTTTCAAGGGACTTCACTTCAAGTGAGGAGGAAGCTCGTTTTTTTATTTTTATTTTTCAGCGACAAATAAATAATCTTTATCCATAAAAATCAGTATTTTGGGATACATAAATGTATGTTTTATAGAATGTTCGATGTCGGCGGTCAACGTTCCGAGCGTAAAAAGTGGATTCACTGCTTTGAAGGGGTCACAGCTATAATATTCTGCGTTGCGCTGAGCGGGTACGATCTCGTTCTGGCCGAGGACGAGGAAATGAATCGCATGATCGAGTCCACGAAACTCTTCGATTCGATATGCAACAGCAAATGGTTCGTCGAAACTTCGATCATATTATTTTTAAATAAGAAGGATTTGTTCGAGGAAAAAATCACGAGAAGCCCACTGTCAATATGCTTCCCCGAGTATAAAGGTAGCAATACTTACGAGGAATGCGCAACTTATATACAACGTAAATTTGAAAATCTCAACAAGCGGAAAGATCAAAAACAGATATACACGCACTTTACATGCGCCACTGACACTTCAAACATTCAGTTCGTATTCGATGCTGTGACGGACGTCATAATTAAGAACAATCTGAGCAACTGCGGCCTCTTGAGTTGAATATCGAGTTCAAATCAAAAATATGAATACACACTGTCTGATTACTAATGACTCGTGCATCAACATCTCATGCGATCTGTAATCTGAATATGCAAAAACAAAATACTCTTGTTCAATGCAGAATACGCGATAAAAAAATAGTATTTTTGCTACGATTAAGCGAAATGACAATAAAACTTGGAGAAGTTGTAATCCAGAAGCACAATGCTCCAGAATATATAATTGCAATACAATTTTTATAAATGAAAAGTGCACTTGTATCATTAAGCTCAAAAAGAAAGTCTTACGACTCGAATTCTATACTCGACGTATTTCAATAATAGCACCGAGTGCACATCAGTTTTTTGACATTTGCATTTATCTATATGGTGCATGTTTGTATATAAAACGATTTCGTAAGCACAGAAACAAAAATGATTATTCCGAGCGTTATTTATTCGGAAAGTATTTACTCAACGCATGAACTTTTTGTACTCCATTTGTACGTATTTCGAAAAATTCATGTATTTTAAATATACGTTTTCCTTGTTGTAGTTCCATGACAGGTTCTGTGCAAACAGATTATTTTTCTAAGTTTTTATGTAAAACTAAATTAAAGATTGAGATAAGACGACAACTATCACTTTTCATTGTGTTTTTTATTTATTTTTGTTTTGAATAACATATAATACACGTCAAATTACAGAATGAGTCATGATTCTTGCGGTACAAGATGTATTAGAGATACCCAACGTTTCTCGTACCTGTTTCTTACGCCACTTCGTCTTTAAATACATTTCTTCTTCCAGTTGCGATAACTCTCGTGGATCGTCATAAATTATTTATTTCCATTCAGCGCAGATAAACGAACGGTCCTGCCGCTTATTGCCGACTACGAGCTATGCACGAAAAGAAACGTTGCTCATCTTCAAGCTAAAATATGTTTCCATTTGCTATCATGATCAATGCGATTTCGCTCGTTTTTTTTATTTTCATGCTTCTAAATTGATTCTAAGTAATACGTAACTATACAACAAGTTCCTTTTCTTTCATGTGTTGGATAAAGTTATACTCTTCGATATATTTACACAGTATTGATATAATGCCTGAACGTTGTAAAATAAATATTTCCATCTGCTTTCATTAACACCTAGAATTCCTATTTCATAACATTTAATAATATTATAATCTTCAATAATCATTCTCACAGTTTTTCCTTGTTTGCTAAATGTAACAATAATCAGGTCGTGCCGTGCATACGCGACGTTCTGCAAGCTTACAAGGATTGGTCAACAATTATTCGTACTGTCCATTCTTCGATCTCCTTTGTTCTGTAGCAAAGCAAATATTCGTAAAATTTGTTTTCGTATGGTTGACAAAGTACGTATGTATTTTTCGACAGCTTCGTAATATCATTTTCACGTTGATCATCTCGGATTTTATACAGGATGATACCTACAGATTATTTTCGGCTATTCTTGAAAATTGTGTATTTATTATCTACTAAACACTATAGTGCATTAAATTAAATTGAGCAAACGAAACAAGTAAATAGGGGCATGATTCTGCTAGGAACTCATTGCGGAGTATTTCTTGATCTGCCTTAGCCGAATTGGAATGTTTTTTTCCTCCGTCTGTCGACGGGATTCGCAGCAATACTGCAAAAGGGGTAAAAATAAAAATGAAGCGAGGAGGACTTTATGACTGATTGCGTGCTGGGATCGGTGGGCCGCCGGTGGTTCTCGCTGGGACAGGAGGCGGTAAGTTCGGCGGAGGCAGGCTTGGCGGGGGAAGTTGCGGCGGCGAAAGTTGCGGTGGCGGAAGAGGAGCTTGTCTGTGAGGTAACGGAGGTGGGACGGATCTCGGTGGCCGGCTTGAATCCTGAGGAGGAGTTTCAGTACGAGGGAGAGGCAGCGGAGGTGGTCTGCTTGGTATCGGATAGCTCGGTGCTTCGTCCAAAATTTCCTCGTAAATAGCCGACTCCGGGGAGAGTCCTCTCGCGTCTTCTTCGGTCTCCTCGTTCGGAGATACCCGGACATTCGTTGTTCCGAACTGATTAGGCATTATGCTGATGACTCCGGCGCGAGGAGGCGGTCTTCGCTCGTGAGCCGGACTCCGCGGCGGTTGAGCCGGGCGACCGGGAGGCGCCGGCGGTCTGGGAGGAGGTAGGCCGTTCGGACTCGCGCGTCCCGAGTGCGACTCTCCAATCTCCAAGTGTTCGAAGCCCATCGAGGCATTGTTCATCGAGCTCTCGTCGCACTGGGGCACCGTCGTGTTACTGCAGATCTCGATCTCTTTCTCAATGAGTTGTAACCAGTTTGGCGATTTTAGCGAGAGTTTGAGAGTTTGCCCGCAGACCTGCGTCATCCCTCGACGGGCCGCTGCCAAAGCGCACTGGCCATCCCGGAACGTCACCCAGATTGTTTCCCCGACGAATCTCACGAGTATTACCTCGCCGATGTGCGACAAGTCTTGCAACAGCGCCATCATGAAACTGTCATCGAAGGCCGCGTCCGTGTCGTCGTTTTCCACCTCTGATTTTACGATTATCGTGCCGTCCGGTGGGCCGAGATCCTGTATTACCTCGCGAAACACTTTTTCTCGCTTCTCCGGATCGACGCTGTGGACATCCACGTCGACGTAAGCTATCACGGGCCTGTGATCGCTCTGCTTCAATTCGGCTCGACCGTAATAAATCAAACGACCAGGATTCCAATCGGTTGGCGAATCTGAAATCACCGAACAATTCAAAATCTTCCGAAAACTAGATTATTCCATTTTTTCTTTTTCTTCTCAAGCTTTCGAGTATTACCGATGTCTGGAACTTGCTTGCGTCTTTTCCACAAAATCCTGTCCGTCCAGGCTGGTTGACGACACTTTTCGCTCGTGTCGTAATCATCGGAGAACAGATCATACTTGTAAGTCGGTGCAAAATTAACCGGACCTTCGAGGAAATTTTTAAAAACGTTTCCTTGCTCTTGTTGGGTCTGAAATTATCCAAGTAATAAATAAACAATGTAAAATCACAGAAAGAGAGCTTAACTCACCCGTAACTGATCGTTTTGCAATATTTGATCGAATTCGTTCCTCTTGATCATCTCCTTCATCTCATCCTTATCCATGTCGACTCTGTAATTGAAGTCGCCACACCAGAAAACGTAATCGTGGGTGTTGAGAGTCCGGCCCATCGGGAAGGCGATTTTTCTCGTAATTTCGGCATAATCGGCGTTACGCTCGCTGACTTGGGATTGCCCAGCAGCGAAGTGAGCGCAAACGAAACAAAAAGACGTTGAATAGAGTACGCAGCGAATCGCAGCAGCGCCTTTGTTGCCGGTTGCACCACCCAATCCAGTCTTAACGCAATCGACCGCGACGTCGCGAAGGTACGGCGCGTGTTCGGGTCTAATGAACAAATAGAGACACACGCCGACTAATTGTTGATAAGTTACGAGTACGTATTCGTGATCTCTCGACAAGACTTTTTGCAATTCCTCGGCCCAAGCCTTTGCATTGTCCGAACTCGCGGCCATTATATTGCTCGCGTTCAAATCAACTATTTCCTCGAAACCTATGGCGAATACATCTACAGGTATGTTGTCGAATTCCGGGGAAACGAGGGCTGAAAGATAATATTCGTTTATTCGTAAATTGCTTCTTTTTTAGATAATTTCGTTATGAATTTTGAGAGCTTACAAGAATCGTTGCGTGGCGCATCGAGCAGCCAATCCGTCAAGGAGAGATCCTTATAAACGACGCTACGGAAGTGTTTTCCACCATTGACGTTGTAGGTGCCTATACCGATCCTGAGATTCGTCGGTACGACGTATTCGTTGTATCTTTTGCACATTTCACGGAGAACGCTTGGAGGCGCATGAAGCATGTTCGATGGAAGCAAAAGTCGGGCTCGGTCCGCGAGCTCGGTATTCAGAGTCGAGCCCAGAAGCAAAATGTCGATCGCCTCTTGCTTGCTCGAATCCAAGAGGTTGTTCTGTATCGTTCTCGCCGCTGAGCGAGCACCGTCCATCAATTTCGAGCTTCCCTGAATCGCGCCCGTCCCGGCGTATATTTTGCTCACTTCGTTACCATTGTTGATCCACATCTGACGAAATACCTCCTCGAATCTCGAGACCATTTGCTGTTTTTCCATCAGTTTGAGCAGACTCAGCTGCTTACCCAGCATTTCGAGAGCGAAAAAGGTTTGAACGCAATTCGTTCGATCCAGGCAGTCGAGACAATTGGTGCGAATAGTCCCGATTTGTTCGCTCAGGACCGAATTACCAACGGCGTAAAACAATGAAAATGAGTCGAGATACTTGTCAACTTTGGCCTTAAGCTTCGAGAGATTTTTCATGTTGCCGCCTCGACACTCTTGATGATAGTCGAAGAGTATATGCGGCACGTCAGTGTGTGGCGACAGACTGTGACGTTTGTGAAACATCTGACTCAGCATGGCTTCGCCCTCCTTGCTGCCGATCAACGACGAGCCAAGAAGATTAACGATCACTTGTTGGCCGTATCTTTTTTTTATCAGGCTGAGATGTCTATCAAAAGCCGGAGCAGCTGTCTCGACGCCTCGTGATATTTTAACTTTGTGCGAGCCAACCTGGATACCTGGCTGTTCCCAGAACAGAGGAACGGATCCCCTCGTTTGCACGAACGACGTAACTTCGTTGTCGAGATAGATCGCTTGTTCCGTCTCGACGAAGTTCGCTACGTGGCCGTCATCGTTTGTTCCCCTGACGTTAAACCTGCAATAAAACGCTTTTATTTCTATGCTCGTAAATGCAGAATTCCCAAGGGACCGAATTCCGATACGAACCTCGTGCCTGCACGCTCGCAACTTAATCTTGACACAACCATGGCTCTGGCTTGTCTGTGGCCAACGTAAACAGTTCTTATCTCCACACTGCCACACATGGCTTTCAGCAGCCAATGGGAAGTGTTCACTCCGAATCTCAGCAGATGTATGTGAAGCATACGATTCCTGGAAGCAGCAAAAAAAGTTATTCGTTGCAACAATTTTCCTTTTTTTTCTCTCATTAAAATTATTAGAAATTGGATCATCGCTTGCCAGAAAAATCTGTTGTCCGTCACGCTGGACTTGCATCTTCTCTGAGCTCCGAGAGTAATGTCCAGAGCTTCTGCCTGACTCGAACTCCAGGAAAAGTAAAAAGTTCCCGAATTGAGAACTTTTCTCACTTCGGAGACCCTGTCCTCGTTGCCCTGAGTATAGTGCAGGGGAACAAAGTGGCTTTGGGTAATTCTGAAGATTTCGGATTCACCAATTTTGCCAACAGAGAAGCAACCGGTAACCAGGACCAGATACAACAAAGTATTTTCTCCTGCATTGAGTTGCAACACGCCAAGACAGCCGTAAGCATCGAGCAGTTTTGTGTACTGAGCTTTCAGCGACTCTGTTTCTTGAGCGGCTGAAAGAAAAAAAAAACAAACAAACAAACGTCATTATTCGATCTTGAGAATTCGAGTCGAACTTTGTATTCAAAAATTCGAATGAATTGCACTTTGTTCGAAAAACAATTGAGATTGGATCGATCGAAAGAGAGATGAAAATCGATTATTGCCGTTTCGAACGTGGACAATAAAAATGCCGGATAACTCACACAGAACGGCGACAGCTTGCGATTCGAAGAGCACGGTGTCCTTTCGATTTCGATGCTCGAGAATCAAGGAGTGCGGGCTCGGTGGCTTGAGCTTTTCGTAAACTCGAAAGCCCTTTCCCATCGCCATGGCGTCGATCGGTGTCTATTTTCACGACTCGGACGTTATTTTCGTCAGCTCGTGGAATCGCGAGGACTCTTCTCGCGGAGAGCGAGAGTGGACGAACTCACGGTAAATTGGGGAGGAGTGAAGGAAACAATGGGATCGAGCCCGAGCGCTGTTGACAGGAACTCGCGCGCCGAGGACGAGTATTCTGTCATGCGGCGCGGACCGACAGGCCGAAAAGCCGCTCTACACGACCATCCCAACGGAGCCCTTGCCAAACGGAATAAACTTTTATTTCTTCGCGAGAACGACGGATAGGAGGGACCGCGCAGAAGTACGCGCCGCGGCTCTCTTTATAATCGAAGCCCCACCGTTGTCGGGATGAGGGCGATTCGATCCTGATGCCTCTCGTGCGAGGCATCCAAACTAAACTCAATCAGCGCCGAAAATCAAGCCGTGCAAAAAATCGCGAATTACGCCGATTGCTGTTTTTTTTTTTATTTTTTTTAACTATCGATTCAGTGTGTATCTTGAGGGCGAATCACTGGGCGTACTGACGAAGCTTTCTTTATTGAGCGCACATTTTTATAAATCCAACAAGAAATTTATTCAATCTACCGTCGTCTTTCTTACTCTGAATTCTCACACGCTCTACCAGCGAAAATAAATCAACGGGAAGATTGGAGCCAGGATAACAGTTACATTAATATACGAATTTGTAATAGGAAATTATAATTATGAGAAATTCGTTCATTAATATCCAAATTTGGCTGCACACGAGAATGTATCTTCTTTTATCTTTGCTTAATTCTAGAACGTACACCCGGGAGTCTTAAAAAATGTCACACAACCCTTAAAGAGTAGTATATGCTGCATACACATTCATTTTTTGCTTATTTCTCCTTTTATATTTACACGATTGCTCGTACGGCTTTCGTCTCTATTCGAATAAACAAATCGATTCTCGTATCAATTGAGATTATCTCGAAAGAAATTAATAATTACGTTGGCTAGTTTGTGTTACATATTTAAAATTAATATAGGACACATCTTCCTAATAATAACAATACTTGTGTTCAGGGCTGAAGGAGGGCCGAGTCTTGGCAAATTTTTTGCTCTCATCGTTCTATCATTGGAATGAACGTTTTTACAAGTCTTCCGTTCAATCTATAAAAATCACGCTGGTCCAGCGTCGCGGGCTTTAAAAGACTAAACGCGACGGAAAGCGGTTCCGAGATAAGTTTTGTCCGCGGTATTAAAAAATCTACGAGACTAGCTAAGGTAATTCACCATTCACGAAATTTCTTCTTTCCTATTTCCGTTGTTTTTTCAACGATTCTTCCACACTTGCTGACTCATATACTTTTTCGTACGTCATTGAGTAATTTCGTGCAGTGTCGAACTTCGATTCGATGTACTCGGTTGCGAGAATAAAAAATCGCTTATTGATTGAACACTTTTCCTTTTGTGCACGCACATCATCTCGTTAAACCAGAAAAGCCTCCTTCCTTTATCTTCAAATATTATTACACTCGTTGTTCTTCCTGGAACACTCGAATTTGTTAAAACTATCGCTACTAAAAAAAAAAATTCATTGCGGATGAATTTGTCATAAATTACCTCGAGAAAGTCCTTGAGCAGGGTGACCCGGCGTTTCTCCGCGATATCCATTTGATTTTCAAGATCACCTCGATCGGTTGTTTCAGCACGCTCGATTTTCCACGACAAATTTTCAATTTCAGCTTCCAATTGAGCTTGCTGATACTCGAACTGAATTTGAATGATTTTCCTTTTTTTAATTTTTTGAAACATGAAGAATATTTGGATATTGTGGAATTTGCGAAATTTACTGACCAACTCTTTGCGAGGCCCAGGATCCATGTAATAGGCGTAAGGGTATGTGTACTGCAACGTGTATCGGCATCGAGCCAAAAGGGATGCCGCCGAATACAAATGTTGCCAATCGATCCACGTGCCGCTCGCGTTCATGACTTTTTTGTTTATTCGCGATTTAATGCTCTCCAGAGTTTGTTCTTCGAGCTTTAACGATTTGCTGTGATTCTCCCACTGGTTGAAAAGGTACGAGTTTAATTCGCGGATCAGTTAGTACATGTACATGAGAAAAATTCGGCTTTTTACCCTTTCGTAATAATGGAGATATTTTTTCAAAGCTTCTCGAGCCTGCGCGTGCACGCTCTCGTGCGCGATATTCGGATTCTCTTTGTAACGAGAACACTCGTAGTACTCACTCCCATGTGTCTTCCAATCACAAAGGCACATCCAACAAAACTCGTATTTGCAGTTATAACATTGCATATGATTACAGCCACCATTTTTTTCTATACAAATATGACATTTGGGACACTGAAAAAAGAAAGTTTGAAAAAAATATGTATTAAAAAAAGGATGATGAAGCTGTATTTTTTAACTCACATCTTTAGTATGGGCACTGATGTAATTAGCAGTTTCAGAGTCATCCGCGCATTTAGTCAACCATTTCTTGATCGTGGCACAATCAGTGGGCGCATGGTAATCCATTCCGCATTTAAAGCTATCAAGTAAAATATGGATTTCAAGTAAATTACAAGATGCTGTTGAATATCTTATTAAAATACGTACCAAAAAATAGTTTTACAGGAAAAACACATAACACGTTTAGCTCTATGCTCTTTGGAACGCATTATTATCTGGCAATTTGGTCCTGGACAGAATCTCAACTGTGGATGGGTTTTGACGTAATCTCGGAACGCGAATTGCTGATAGCGTTCTCTCATATTTGGCTTTGTCAGGAGGGAAAGGGCAAAGTCTTCGGGAACAAGAACTTCACATTCTTGAGCCATACAACCAATTCCTGGAATTAAAGGAATTTCAAAAAAAACAAATTCTTGATAGTTTACAAAAAAGCATTTGAAAATTGTCTGGTCAGAGAATCACCTGTGGATATCCCTTGGATAATTTTGACTTCAAAGTGCATGCACCAACAATCTTTGCAGAAGGAATGGCCACACGTGAGCGTCGCAAATTTTTCGGGTGGATGAACAGTTATGCAAATGGAGCATTGACCTCCCCTCTGACTTTTGGCACTGGATGAAGCATCCGGGGAGTGCAGAGGTTTGATCTTGGAATTAATCAAGAGACTCGACGCATTGTTGCGATACTTGGTGACAATGTCCTGCAGAGCCCAGTTGTGAGCATGCAACAACACTTTTGCCAGTGAAGGTGTTATGTGGAGGGTGTTGCTCAGAATTTCTACATTCTCGTTCAGCAATCTTTCAACCTCCTCCACTCTTAGACAATCGTGCACCGCGTATTCCGGATCTCTTCGGTTGTGATCGGGATCAACGTCGTTGTCAGCTTCCGTGCCCCAAGGTTGAACATTGTAATAGTCCTCATACCCGGTATCTCCGCAATCAGAGTCCGAGTAGTCCATGTCGCTATCATATTCCTCGCCTGACATCTAGGATAAACAATTTTTCGTTTTTTGTTTTTTATTTAATCAAAAAATTATTATTCCGGTAACACTTGGTGTGTTTCATGAAAGCAAACTTACTCTGATGGAAGATTAAATAGCCGGGGAATAGTTAAAAAAAATAAAGAGTTTGATACGCGCTATTACTTTTTTAACTCTATTTTACGGATATGCGTCGATCAGTGTCCATTTTATTCGTTGCATTCGAAACAATTGCACTTTCTCGATTGTTTGTTAAAAATTTGAACATTACGAGCATATCGGAATTTTTAATTACGCTTGTTGGAAATTTTTTGATATAAAACGTTAAGGTAATCCTCGTCGCACCCGCGATACTTGGTAACGTGACGTTTCTCTACAACGAAATTTATATAGAGGCTCTTTTTCTCTGATGGGTCCTATTTGTCACGATTTCTCCTCATGATTTTTTTCGCCGTTGCATCTCTTCTTTCGACAATATACCCGTGTGCAACGCCTCGTTTTCCCTTTTCTCTATCAAGGTAAAATCCCGACGTTACGAGAGCTCGATACCTCCGTACGATACGACCCACCTTTCCGCAATACCCAACGTATTTACGCGTGAAGTATGTGTATTATTTTACGATTGTTTTTTTGTTTCCAATCTATATCCGTATAGTTTCCTGGGATAATAGGGATGCATCGGTTTCACCACAAAATGTAATGATAAAAAGAATAAGAAGATTAGCTGGATACCGTGCGGATTTGAAATAGGAAGCTTCGTTTTTTTTCTTACTCATGTCGCTAAGTGTCAAGGACTTGAAACTGTCCGATCGGCAGAGTTTACGAAATTGGATTGTGCAGGAAGCTCTTCGCTAACTTTTACGTCTGTGGATTTCGTGGAGTAGACAGAACGCCAGTTGCAATGAACATTTATTCAAGATTCGTGTAATCTCGAAGACGATGAAATATTCGAATAAAAATGTTCAACGACACCTGTCTTTTCTCCTTACTCACTGCCAGATCGTTGATCTCTCTCGTTTCTGATTTTCTGGCTACTAGCAGCAGCATTTTCGCGATAAATATTCAATAAACAACATAGATTTGTTCGAATCTGTAATATCGTTGCGTGAATTTTGCCTTGGATTTGTAAAGTTTAGTGCCCTTATTAATCACAATTCGTGACCTGACAAGACTTTTTATCAAAACATAACCTAAAAAACGATGAGCGAGAATCCTCCGGCGAACGATGCTCCGGAAAGTAACGGGGTTCCGGAGCAACCGTCCTTCAACGGAGAATCGGAAGAGCATCTTACCCGTAAGTTTGAATCATTCGACTTCGAACTCTTCGTTTTGCTTGGCTAATTTTTTCACTAATTTTTTTTTTTTATTCAACAGGCAAGTCACCAGTAAGCGTGGAAGAAAAAGTTCAGGATTCAATTTCGGACAATGGAGTAAAGAAAGGTCCTGCCGCTTCTGGAAGTACGTCAACGACACCAATAAGCAATCAAAACAGGGCAAAAAAGAGGAAAAAAGCACCACGAGATGCTACCGCACCTAAACAGCCGCTTACTGGTTATTTCAGGTACACTTTTGATATTGTTTTTCAATTGAGACTACAAATATTATGTAATAATTTTCTTAATTGTAAAAATGCTGTATATTACAGATTTCTGAACGACCGTAGAGAAAAAGTGAGAATGGAAAACCCTACAATTCCATTTCCTGAGATAACAAAGCTTTTAGCATCAGAATGGAGTACACTGCCATCGGAACAAAAACAGGTATGTGATAACTTTTATTCATTCTTGTTTTCATTGATATGTAACTCGAAATGATTTTTTCCAGCAATATCTAGATGCAGCTGAGCAAGACAAGGAACGATATAACCGAGAATACAGTGATTACAAGCAAACTGAAGCGTATAGACTGTTCAGTGAAAGACAATCATCAGAAAAACAGAACGAAAATGGTAAAAAAGAAAGGAATGGAACAGAGATCGCTCCGGTTGAAAATATTGTAAATATTCAATAACTTCCATATTTATTTGTAATTGAAAATTATTACGAAAAGTTTCGTGAAATTGATTATTTTTCAGGAACCACATCAGGAAAAGGTCAACGATTTTTCTGGTTTCGATATTCCTATATTTACTGAAGAATTTCTGGATCACAATAAAGGTAAGTTTCAGATTGAGATTTTTAGCAGTATTGATAAAAAAGATATAAAAATGATGATTAACTGACAGGGGACAATTCAGAATACTAAAATGTAAAAAAAATTATTGTAGCTTGTGAAACTGAGCTGAGACAGTTGAGAAAAGCGACTTCAGATTATGAAGCTCAAAATGCTGTACTTCAACGACACGTTGATAGTTTGCACGCTGCGGTGAATCGGCTGGAATCCGAGACGAATCAGCAACGAACAACGAACCAATCTCTGCAACGCCATTTGGATATGTTACGCTCACAATTAGCTACCTGTTTTTCTACCGTAACTCTTCCAGGTGATTTATTTCTCCTTTTTGACGCGAGTTACTAAAAGAATGAGATAGAAATATTTCTTACTTATCGTGATAATTATCAGGAACGCACGAGGGTGCGACGCTGCAAAACATTGACAGTTATGTCGAAAGACTAGAAACG
Organism: Cremastinae sp. A BG-2022a; assembly: GCA_030522545.1. NCBI lineage: Eukaryota > Metazoa > Arthropoda > Insecta > Hymenoptera > Ichneumonidae > Cremastinae sp. A BG-2022a. The sequence goes on along the minus strand of JAPYYW010000206.1, from coordinate 9,462 downwards.
CTGTTGAACGGGAATTCTGAACCGTCTTTGAGAAACGTGGCAAGGAACGCCGTTTCAAGGTTCGAGTTAATCGGATGACGATCGCCCTCAACGACACCTCCGGCAACTGCGGCGACGACAATCGCTACCACGAGTTCTCCTACCACAAAACACCATCGTTCGAGACATTCGCATCGAAAATAAATTCATTATTTCCTCTTCTACTTCGGCAAGTAGAAAAACTTTATCGTCCTATTTATGGATTTACTTCGTCACGATGCCATTACCAATCATTTATCCGTAACCCCATTTTTTTCAACACGAGGATTTGCAGCCCAACTTATTTAGCTTTTATTCGTCAAAATAATATATAAATGTATATAAGACACAGCATCAGTTTTCTACTTGATCAATATACGTAAAAATACGTTCATAGTGTAGCTTACATTTGTGAGACTGTCATAACTTAAATTTAATAATTAATATTATTATATTGAATAAATATAATAAACGACAAGTACATACGTTCCTTGGACATTTTATTTTCTCGAATATTTGTATTGTTGCAATCTCATCAGTCTTTCGAGGCTTTAGAGCATTTCTTTCAATTGGCTCAAGGAGTATCTGCAGAATATAAATTTTAAAAATTGTACATTTCTGAAAAAGTGTGACATTTTCATATACAATCTTAAAATAAGACAATTTTTAAATAATTCACCTCAGAGCTGCGGTGTTTGGTCTTCTCCATTTTTCCGAATCGTCGACAATTTTCTCGATTTGCGGTAACGCGTGGTTGACTATTTCCATATTTATTTTAATCATCGAGCGCAAAAATTCGAAAGCGTTTTGCGAGTTGCTTGTAACAAATTTTAGAAGAACAGCGACGACTGCGTTTTTTAATTTTTCTCTTAAAAGAAAAAAAAACGTCAGTTTTTCAATTGCTAAGGCTGTTATTGATTTCTTTTTCAAATTTACCTGAGGACGGAATCTTCTCGATAGTACGGATTTGACGTTATTTCACTAACAAGATCTAAAGTTTGCTGTTTGTGCGGGTGAAGATTGTGAACTTTGAAGTAGCAAGAGAGGACATTTGGAATGCAAATTGTCACGATGAACTGTATAACGTGGTTACCGTAGGATTTTCCAGATTTTATCAGATTTCTCAGCAATATCATTACCTGAAAAAATATTATTTGAATTTTTTCAATTTATAAACAATGGTAGATTCTCTCGTACTTACCAAATAACAGTGCTTATGGGTTGTGTTGTCGGCGCAGACGACAATGAAGTTCGCAGCTAATTTTTCAAACAGTAAACAGGAGAAATCAATTTTCGCGTCCGCGAAACAGAGAAGCAGAGACTCCGTTATCTGAATATTTCCGGAATTTACTGCGATTAAGAGAGGCAAATAAGCCTCGAAAAGATCGCGTATCAACGCTTGAAGAGATAGATCGCTTCGAGCGTTCAATGCCTCAATTCCTAACAGTATCATGGAGAATATTCGTTTTCCCAAATGCTTTATAAATCCTTGATTTGCTGATTCACCTGGAAGAACGAATCGGCTTACCAGTAATCTCAGTGTATTGTTTGGTTGATTCTGAAATGTTTACAATACTTTTTTAAATAAAAAAAACGCTGTAAAGTCGTGAAACCATTCTTATAAAAAAAGATATACCTTTGCGTATAATATCGGCGAGCAGGATAAAATAAGTGTTCCGATGCAACGATAGATCCAATAAGACAATTCGTTTTCTCTGTTCTCCTCGTTAATTGTAGCTAATCCCCATTTATCGATTTTATTAAAGTACATACGAACCCTAGCGTCCAAATCATTTTGTTCCTGTTCTGTCTAAATGTTATGACACACAAAAATATTGTTTTCCATTTGTTCTTTGTAATTTAAAAATTTGTTTAACGCAAATTTTACCTTCAAAGACTTTCGAAGCTTCGCGAGTGCCGTTAAAAATATGAAGAATGACTCGCTGCTCATCTTGAATTGCAGAATTTCTCCTTGGCTGGAAAACAATTTCGATATTTCCGGTAGCTGCGATACTTGATTTTTGAGGAAGCGCATTTCCTCATCGGGCACCGTATCTTGACCGAGAATGCAGCATTTTATCCACACCTTGATTCAAAGCAATTTTTTAAAAATTAAGCCTCAATAGAGAGATGTGTAAAAGATAAAAAATTATTCTTACCTGTATGATTAATAAATCAAAGTTTTTGACTTCCGTTTTCAAGGCTTCGATGATGGTGTATTTTCGTAAAATCCTTGTAAGATAGCACTTGCTTATTCTAGAAAGATAAAAAAATAAAATATTGAAAATTTTCATAAAATAATTCCTAAATAAATATTTTATAAAAGCCATTCCGTAAAAATTATTTACCTGATGTCCGCGACAATGGCGGAGGAAGTAAAATGTTGGAAAAGGGAAACCGCCGAGTGCTTGTGACGTTTTGCTTGTCCGGGATTTCTGAGAGCTTCTATTGTGAACGCTTCAGCGAGTTTGGCCAGGTCGATGTAATGGTCACCATTTAGAGGAGGCTCGAAGACAAGTTGGCGAACTCTACCAGCAACGGTTGACCAAAACGCGTCGAGAATTTTACAGACACCTAACGAAAAAAAGTCTATAAACCGTGCCTATTTCTAAATATTAAAGTTTATGCAATATTTATTTATACCGGAATCAAGGCGAAAATTCTCCAATCGAGAACACTTTTCAAGCACGTCGAGCAAAATTTTCATCAACGATCCTTTTCGATTTTTTGGACATTCCAAAAGATATCTATCAATCCATCCAACCACGAACGAATATTCCCCATTGTCTAATTTTTCGCTGGATTTTATTATTTGACCAAACGTTTCGATGAAGCTGTCCATCATCGATCTCGAATTATCATCTTTCCGACAACTGATTACATTCACCTTCGAGTAAGATGAAAAATTAAATATATCATTTTCATCAATTTTACATAATTTATAAAACGCGTGAGCTTCTATAATAAAAAAGTATTCTCACCACGTTTACAAAGTGGTTGGCAATACTGTCGAGATTCACAGAATTTTCGCTGTAAAGCAAGAGGACCGTGAGCCTCCCTTTCCAGCTAAGACTGTATCGTTTTCCTTTTTCGGTATTCAATTCTTCGGCGGGTGGAAGCAAATCGAGCATCACCGTGCACTTAAATTGTTTTATATTTCAATACTTTAATTATAGCAGTCAAATATTTGTAATATACATATATTTTTTTTCCCAACTTACAACATTCGTCGTATCAGCAGTGACGGCGAGTGTAAGGAAAAGAATGATAAAGTTGTATAAGCCAGCTTCACCGAACTCGTGAACCTTCGCTTTCGAAAATTTCGAATAAATCCTCCCTTTAATTTGATTCCAGTGCCGCGTATCATTGCGATCATAAATCTTCTTGAGAAAAGTTCCTGCGTTACGGTTAAAAGTTTATCATATCGAGCTACAAAAGTCTCATTTATCAAGCACCTTCTTACCGAGAAATCGTAGAAACATTCCATAACTCGATTCTTTGTTCTGATCGATGCTTCCATCAATTCTATCGCGCGTCTGTCTCAACATATCCGCTGGACTTATTCTACAAATATAAAAGTGACAATATTTTACAAAATAATTAAATAAAGTATTACTATGAGATAGATTCGTATAATTTAGTTTTTTTTTTTACTTTTCAACGGAGACGGACCAAGGACCGGAAGTTTGAAGCAAAAACGGTTGTTCCAATCTTCGATGGAAACAATCCCACAGGAAGGAGACTATTTGGACTCTCGAGGGCCACCACTCGCCGACGAGAACTCTGAGCAATGAGATCATGACTCTCAGTTCGTCGTCCAATTCGTCCCGATCGCCCTCTTTTCCACCCTTGTTCACGAATGCTTTCAGAATTTTGTCCATTTGCTCGTAATTCGGTGATATCTTGAAATATCAATGTAAAACGTATTTTTAAAAACATTCTTCTCTTTCTCGAATGATTTTTTGAGCGCATACCCTCGATGAGATCGTTCCCACGTAAGTTCCTTTCGAGTTGTAGCCATGTAAGAGCGCCAAATGGTAAATCAACCAAGCAGTAAACAACTCTGGATTTTTTAAGCTAGGAAATTCTTCTTGTTCTTCGTGATACCAAAATATATTGCGCTCTGTCTCTTTATCAGTTATTTTCAATATTTTGTCTATCGACGAATTCACGTATTCCCAAAGTGTCTAGAATTAAATTGAAAATAATTTTACATGCAAATTCTCAAATCCCTATTAAAAACGAAAAAAAAATTACGCACCTTGTTCAAAGTACTTTGAATATTTTCCAAAAATATTTGAATCATCAGCCAAAATTCTCGTGCACACGTACAACTGTATGGAGTTCTCAGTCTCAGGTCTGTCAGACTAATCTGTGAAGTATTCGATAATGTAATATTTATTATTGAAATATAATGGTCAAATAGAAAGCAAAAAAAAACGTTTATTACCCTTCCAAACATTTTCATGGAAACGTAAACAAGATCATTGACTATCAGCTGTAAAGTGTTATCCAATTCTTCCAATCTCAAATCAGAGAACTCAGAGTAAGTAGTTCTTGCATAAATAATTGTGAGAAATAACCACCGTAACTCTAAATGCATATGATACATATGGAACTCTGGTTGAATACACTGAAAATAAATGAATTTGAAATAAAATGTAATAATATAGAGTGAACAAAAATTATTCACTCAAGCCTGATTGTTTTCTACTTTATTTCCTAGATTTGATGGAGCATAGTAAAAAGTTGAGTCAGGAATCCCTCTTAATCTTTCAAAGAATCTTCGTAGAGTGACCAATGTCTCCTCGAGCTCATTTTCCATCTCTAAAAATGAATTTTTTGCTTCGCAACATTGTTGCTCCAAACTGAAAAGATTTTAAAAAATTGTATACTTCCAAGTAAGTCTATGAACAATTCAATCTATTGACATCTTACCTGAATATGTAAGCTCTTATATAGGAGACAAAATCAGAAATAGATTTTCTGATTTCGTAGAAATTGGTTTCTTCGGCTTTTGGAGCAAGTCTCGTCCTATCGTGAGATTCATGGTGATTGAGAATCATAAGTTGCATCCTGTCAAACATCAAGGTAGGTAAAAATGTTGGTACAAAAAAAAATGTATTGAGTTTAATAAGTAAATAAAGAACACTCACTCCATGCATTTTGTCAAATGAGGTAGATTGAGAATGGCGATAGAAGCGGGCAAAGCATGATCGAAAAGACGAAGATTGCTACCGGAAAAATGATAATCTTCCGAACGCATGGACAAACGTCCGAATTCGCCTCTGAGTACAAAATTATCCTTGTTCAATTGCCAGTCATTGAAATTAACCTTGCCATTGCAATGAAATATCTCCTCGAAGCGCATTTCTCGGTTATTTGTAATCCTTGAATTAGAAATTATCGGGTAAGCTGACTTGGCGATCGTCCATAACCTAGAAAATCTGACGGAACTGACAACCGCCTCGAAAACTCGCGCCAAAAAATAGATGGCGCTGTTAATAATTGTTTCCGCGCCTGCGCTCTCTAACGAAAAACAGCTGATCGTCTCGTCGTCGGAGTTCGGAAATTCCTCCTCTCTTTCGTCATTTTTCCATCATTTTTACCGCCGTAGCGTCTCGGAGATGCGCCACAGGTTCGATCGTATCGTAAAGCGAAAATTCGGTGCCGGAAATTAAAGTTGATCGATCTATGGCGAATCTCGCAATATGTGCAAAGTTAAGCAATGTCGATGAAAGAAAAAATTCACTCGTCGCGCACGGATGTCCATTAGAATTCACGGCTCCGACGAGACCGGGTGCTTTTTCCTCTTCTTTTCCCCTTTTCATTCTGTTTCATCACTCGTATCAGTATCACCACGTCAGGCCTCTCGGTCGGTACGCGCTCTCCTTCCGTCAATGCGGGACAAACCGTCAGCGAATTAAATCCCTCACGGAAGAGGAGTAAACGGGATAAATAGCGATAAAATAGAGTGTACCGCGTTCGTGTTTTACGAGTGAACATTGGAACGGAAAAGAGAAACAAGAAGCAAAACGTTTACGTTTACGGCGTTACGAAAAGTAGTTTTTAACATGATAGTTTTGTGGATAGGATGAGGCTCTGCGTTTCCTGCGTTTACTGGACCCTCCTCCTTGTCTCTGTCGTCTCCAGGTCAGATTATTGTTTATTTGAGCAACTATTAACATTTTCGCCCGTACTGCGCTACGACATTTTGACGCTTCTGTCAAATATTGAGAAATTTTTGTAACCTTGAGTCAGTTTCCATAACCTATGTCGGTTTGCATGCTGGCAAACTGACAGAACCTTTCTCACCTTATTTAGAAGTTAGAATGTAAATAATATTTTCACCATTATTCAATCCTCATTTCTTTTTAAACGAACGTTATTATTAACCCAGCTCGGTACAAAATATTTATCTTTTGTGCAAAGGCCAAGAATATTGTTTCGTTACATTCACAATTGACGAATGTGCGATGAACAGACTTGATTTATTTTTTAATGGAAAAATACTTGCCTGAATTTTTCAGTGGATTGCTGTTTCTCATTGTTGCATCCGAGAGTATACAGAGTTCTGAAAAGGCTAAAGTCTTTGATCAGAAAGAATACAATTTAGCAAAAGATGTCGGTAAAGAGCAGAACGCCGGGTATACCGAAGTTCTGGATAATAAGGTTCCTGATCTACGTGCAAGGCCAACCGTGAGGACTGAGAAGGAGTACCTCAACCCGGTGACGGTGAGCAGTGATGGAAGAATCCAAGATCATTTGAATAATATTCTTCTGCTTCTAAAAAATACCATTATTTTTTACAATTTTGAATAACAAGCTCTAATTTGATAGGAAAAGGAAAAAGGAATTTCCGATGGGGATTCTGATAAAAAGGAGGCAAAGGGCGAAAACAGTCTCAATGTTCTCAAGCAGAGTCTCACATCGCAGCCCAATCTCTCTCAAGGGTAAGAACTTTCATAAGTATTTTTTATGTCGACTGTTTAAAAAGATATCAGAAAACAAGCACAATATTTTTACTCCAAAAATGGTCATCTTAAGAAAAATAATATTCTTTGATAATTTTTGTCAAACTTTACGAATCGCACGTTTTGTAAATCATTTAGCTAAAAGCGCGAAACACGTTTTTGTAATCATTGCGTCGGGAAAATGTTTACCCACGCGCATCAATGGGATTAGTCACGTAAATTTCGAACACGTGCACATCCCACCCGTCGCCACGTGACTCGTCGAGTCTTCGACCGTTCGAAAATGCGCTTCCAACTAAAAAAAGAATACGAATCTTGTTACATCGTAAAATATATACAAAGTGTAAAAATTTTATCTACGTCGACCGCATATTTGACGGATAATCTGTCAAAACAAACAGCGAGAAGAGTCGCCGGGTACACGACTTATCAGTGTCCCACGATTCTTAAAGGCCAAAAATTAATCAGTCGCGAGAAATTTAATCATCGCGGAGAAAATTGCGAAAGCGATCTTATCTTTCTCGGGATTCCAGCTGAGCTTTTAACATGCAAAATTTCTATTATCCGTATAGCACTCTCGAGCGTTTCTTCGGTGCAATTCAATTGACCGCGATCCACCAAGTTATTCCTCGTCTCGAATATTCTCGTGGCGATACCGAGCGCGCTATCATTAATTTTTAAGGCTCTCTAATATTCCATTGTATCCTCGCTCCGTGAAAAGCTTCATTCACTGCTCAAATATCGTAGTAAGTGATAAATGCCGATACGCGTCGAACGTGCGCTCGTGGCGCCCGTTTTTCTTGAATAATTCATAGCGTGAGTTTTCGAATACAAAGAATCCGGGAGATACAAAGTGCGTCACGAGCATTCTGCTCCGTTGTTCTGATAACGTGGAGGAAAGAGCCTCTCAAAAACGGCCACGTATGCGGTCGCGTCGTTGACAATTATTTACGTTCAGGGATAACGCGAAATATTAAAAATCGTCGTATTTCCCGCCTATCGACTGAACTTTACTAAAAATACTCGCATTCTTCACCATTATTTGCTGATAAAAAAAAAACACTCGCGTTCCGTTGAATTTCGTTGCGTACTTTTTTTTTTTCACTGCTCTCAGTTCGTCAAAATCGGATAAATTTCCGCGAGGAAAAAAGTAAAAATAGAACTGGCACGAGGAAAAAAAAAGTAGTTCGTTCGGCGAAATTTAGGGCGACTGGAAATAATCCGAGAGTTTATTGACACGCGAAGTTCGCCGTCTCCTCTTTTTTTTTTCTCTACGAACGATTCTCGTGCTGGCTCTCGCGGTCTTTCGTTGCATCATGCTCTTATTTTCACGCCACGTTAACCGCGAAACTGTTTTCCTCATTACGAGATTATCATCGTGGATATTGTTGTTATTAAACACGTGACGCAAGTGATACAACGCCGATCCGTATTTGTTTTCTCGCGTGTCTCGTCTAAAAAGTTATTTTTCGTCTCGTTCGATCGAGAGACCCGATTTTTCGACGCAATTTACGAATTCCGTGAAAAAATTGGTCATCGATGATCATCGAAAATCGCTGTCGCGTTCCTACATTCAATCGGAACGAAAGTGGGACGCGACTCGTTCGACGTCTCGTTTTTTTCTTTTTTTTTTCGAACGCGCAGGGATTTCGATGAAATTCCATGGCGAATAGTCGCGAGTTTCTCGCTGTGTATTTTCTCCCTTTTTCAATCTGTCGTCCAGTTGACAGCTTCGAGCCCAAGTACGTGCATTCTCTCGAAACCGCGCTCGCTTCTCACTCCCGTCGAGATTACAACGCCAAGGACGAACTCGGCTGGCTCTGGAAATAGAGCGAATTTTTTACTCGACAAAAAATTGATAAGCTTCGTAAAATTGTTTTTTTTTCGTGAAGCGAACGTTTTTTTTTACCATTATTAAAAAATATTTAAATGAAACAGAAGATGCGATAAAATTAGTATGTGATTGGTTCAGAATTATTTAGTGTGACAAAAAGAACGTGTTGTTTCGAAAGCTTCGTGAAATTGTTCTCTTTTGCAAACGGTTTTTTTACCATCAATATAAAATATATTTATGAAACAGAAGATGTAATAAAAATAGCAAGTTATCGGTTCAGAATTATTTAGAGTGAAAAAAGATCGTGAAAAATGGTTGTTTCGCGGTGTTAAGATTCTCGCGGAGAGTATCTCGTATCTCATATGAAACAGTAAATAAAATGAAGCTTTCTTCAAATTGAAGGTTGTTTTATAATTTTAATGTTCAAATAGTTGTTGTATTAACTACTCTGAAATTACAACCTCCTTGATGAAACAGAAGACGTGATAAAAATAGTAATTTATCGGTTCAGAATTATTTAGAGTGAAAAAAGATCGTGAAAAATGGTTGTTTCGCGGTGTTAAGATTCTAGCGGAGAGTATCTCGTATCTCATATGAAAAAGTAAATAAAATGAAGCTTTCTTCAAATTGAAGGTT
>JAPYYW010000205.1:0-74588 GCA_030522545.1 Cremastinae sp. A BG-2022a | reverse complement strand
GGCCCATTCTTAGGACCGACAAACGATTCCTTATGCTAGTTATCCAATGTTGGCCCATACATTGGCCATATTTTCAGCGTTGGCAATTTTTTCATGGGAAAATAAGAAAAAAATCGAGCAGTCATCGCGAGAAGCAGAAAATTTGATGGAAGCTTTATTACACATAAATTTGTTTCGAATCGTTTCCAACAAAATGTTTGTATTGTTTCTTGGAACGTCGTAAAAATTGCATATTAAGAATTCAGATATCCTAAATTATATCCTAAAAGTGAAGCATAAAAAATTCTATTATAAAAAATTATACTATTATATTTGTTATTCTCGAAACTGCATATTAAAAAAAAACAATAATAGTTGAATATTGAAAAAGCTTGTAAAAAATAAATAAAAAATTAAATAAAACAAATCGAGTAGTTATCAAGTAGCAGTAAATTTGATGGAAGCTCGCACAGAAATCTATTTCAAATCGTTTCCAACCAAATTTTTGTGCCGTTCAAGTAATTGAAACATTCCAAAATATCCTTAGTGAACCATAAAAAATTGTACACTATAAAAAAATTATGAAAATACTTTTGAAAAAATTATATTATATTCAAAATTTTCTTGAAATTGCATTAAAAACAAATTGAAAATCGTTAAAAACTGTAAAAAAAAGTAGTATCTAAGAAATAAAGAATTAAATAAAAGAAGAAACAAATCGAGGAGTCATCAATTCGAGCGGCTACATTTTCACGATGGAGAAAAGGCAATTTTGCCATTATTCGTTCCTCGTGAAATGTGCAAAGTAAACGTCGGGCGAGAGAAATTAGTATTCCGGTCGAAACGCTGGGAGCGCGTTTCTCGCGCTTTGGCACTCGCCACCCTCAACTTCCATTTATTTGTATATGTATATAGAGGGCGTGAAAAAAAAAGGTAAACCGGTAACGTAGGTAAACGTTTGGCGGAGCGAGAAACCGTCGCAACGTTCTTCGAAAAAAAAGAAAGAGAAAAACGAAAAGGAGAGAAAAGAATTTGGGGATTCAGAATGTTGTTTTTCCCGGATTTATAAAACTATCGTGAGCTCGCGCTTTGCTCTCGTGTGAAATTAAGAATCCGTAAATCCGGCCGCGCAGGAGAATTAGTATTCCGGGGATAGAGCACTGGGCCACTTGGGGATATTGCAACGTGAAGAAAGCGGGAAGAAGAACCAGAATAAGGAGAAGGAAAAAAACGTCTTCTCGACTTTTCACAATTTCCTCTTCGAATTCATCCTCTTTTTTTGCCAATATAAAAAGCGAAGAACGAGAAGGACTGCGCACCGACGATTTAGATACTATAGAAAAAACGTGTGACACACTTTCAAGAGTGAATTGGAAGGATTTGAAAAATGGTGAAAACTGGCTACATTTTTTTTATACGTTCTTTTGGGATTCGTGAAAAAATCACCAAATAATTTCAGGAGTTGGCATATTTGAATTATTTTCAGAATCTTTAAAAATGATTTAAATGATTTAAAAGCAATAGGTTATTTTTTGATAAATATGCAACAACTTTTTTTTCATAAAATTGCAATTTTTAATCATTTTGAATGTTAGAAAAGCAGAAGAAACTTTTGGAATTGACTGTTACAGACTAACCTACCTTAAAGTGGTACAACCGAGACAATCTATTCAAAAGTGTTCTCACGTGTTAACCAAATGTAAAATTATCACTTGAACTTTCTTGAGACAGAATTTATTCAAAAATTGTACAGATCCTCTTTAGCATTGTGTTGAAATATTTGCAAAATTTAAAGAGGCTCTGTCGTGCTATATAGATATAAATTTTATAAAATGTTACTTTTAACATGAGTTGTTATGCGGATGATTATAAAAAATGACAATTAATTCAATGTATAATATATATCGATTTTCAGATGGTGAAGCTTCGTAAAATTTGACACACGTTTTTTATACGATATTAAGGAATATGCATGGGACAGACAATACCAATAAAAAGTAATTTCTATTTTTTGAGTCTTAATTTGACTATCAATTAGCAACTTGAGCACATTTTAATACTAATTTAAATATTCTTTATTGTTTAAATAATTAAATTAAAAAATTAGTAAAACGTTTTTAAATTACTGTCTATATGAAAAAAAAATTTCAAATTCGTATTCAGTGCAAATTTACGAATTCTCCATATGAAGCAATGTTAAATCTCAGCAACTTTGGAGTTTGATATAATTACTAAACCATTCAGTAAAACGATTAAAAATTTGGAACATTATTTTTTCATATGTTTAAGAATAAAGTATCTAAAATTTATTAAATTCTCACATTTTCACAAATATCCCTCATACATCCTCAATACAGATCTGTACAAATATTCAAGAAAACTTATCTCGACACGGTTTTACGATTTCGGAACCTCAATTAATTCAAATTCAATTCGATATTTGTACAAATCTTCATCATTCGCATGGATGACACATACCCCGCACTGCCAAAGAATATTAATTGTGTAAATTTTCGCCGCATGTGTGAAATAGCGCCTGAAATATTTTCAGCATTCCATCCCCATGGACGCATAAAAAAAAATACCGCGGAACGTGGATAACGTAAAAAGGACGAGAAAGAATGAAAATAGGGAAAGTAGCGAGCAAAAGGACGAAATATAGCGAAGCAGGTTTAGATCGTCACATGGTATCCCCGTCGCCATTGGATCCACGGGGGTGTAACCATCGATGGCGTACCCCTTCCCAATTCACGCTGCAACGGAGCCGGGGATCACATTGGCCCTTGCAGGGCGGTACGGATACGCTACGAGGAAAATCGAGGGGAAGGGGGGGGGGGAGAGAGTATATGCCAGGATGCCAGGATATTGAGTTTACATTATCCGCCTGGGGTACCGTTAAAATTACGATATCGCTGTATCGATATGGCTCTGGCGTACCTTCAGGGCTTTTTCCCATGAAAAGTGCCCGTACCCCATCGGCCATCCTCCTCGAGCCCTGCGCCACTTCTCTCCGTCCGAGGCCGACTTTGCATAGAGCTGAAATAAAAAATAAAGAAAAAAAACAAGAAATAAAACGTATCTCCGTCATGGGAAGGTTGTCGGAAGATCGTCGAGCCAGGATTATTATTACTCTCCACTTTTTCTCCAATCTTCGTGTTTTTTTCAACCTTACTCCGTTATTTCTCATTGCGCAAACTTTGGTTTTTTTTTGGGTATATTTGATTTTTTCTTTTTTTAAGATTCAGGCTCGTCTATCTGCTTGTTTAATTTTCAGCATCATTTTACATCGTAACTCGCTCGAGGGTAGCGAGGAATCGGAGAATTTTTAATAATCTGGGTAGTGTTTTGGTTTTTTTTTTTGCAAAATGTCTGCCAAGACTTTATCTTCGTCGTATTCGTCCTCGATTATCGGCCGTACCGCTCTTTTTCGTTCTAAAAGCGTTCTCTTTCCAGGACCTGACATTCTCCTCAGGATGGAACGAGAATTTTTTCAGCATTTCTGAACTTTATGGAAAATTCGACGAAGATTCGGAGGAGGGTCCGGCTAGTAGCGAATATTCTGAATTTCATATATGCAGCTTCATATCGTCGAATATGAAGAAAAGAGGAGAAGGATATTGGAGCACGGATATGAATTGCTGATAATAACCGGTCCTACGAGCAGCTCCCTTTCTTGTCTCGCAGGTATTCACGATGGACCGAGTGGTCAGCAAGCACGTGAAAAAAAAAATTCAATTGGATATGAGCTTCCGAACGTTCGTTGTCAATTTCTCTATGATAATTCAATTTTTCTTCCTTCTCGAACTTCTTTTCTTATTACGATATTACCCGGCGACTCTCTTCGTGCGAGTCTGTCGAATGCCTGAAATGCCGATCCGGCACGTCCTCGCTCACGACTTCTGATTATTTTCCTTCGGGGATAATATAAAATTCGGGCTCATGGAAAAATATACGATATCCACTCGTTTCGTGTACTCGTGCCAAAAACGAAATTTCATTTTTATCAAAATCTCGACGGCGATAGCCTTCTTTAATGCTGGCTCCTGTTCGCGCTTCGAGGCATGATTTTTTCTTTTTATATTCGCGTTATACATTATTTTTACAATTTTTTTCCATTCGCTACGTATTTGTGTGTAAAAAAAATCTGAAACGTATATTTTAGAAAAACTCTTCAATATTATAATACTTTTTTCAACACAAAATGAAAATTTTGAAATGATTCACTGAACGATTTCAGAGTTGCCAGATTTTCAATCATCTAAACATTACGTCTTATCACTGCAGACCACTGTAAAATTTACTTTATATATTTTTTTTGTACTATTTTTATGATAAAGTTACAAATTTGAAAGTTTTTATTAAACTCTTTTATTTTTAATCATTTAAGCTATACCAAATCTCGAAATTGCTGTAGAACAAAAAAGAAAGAGTAATTATGGCAAGAATATAAAATCTATATTTCACCAATTTATCGTCCCTTTATTGTCCTATTCCCTGCTGTTCAGTATTTATATTTATTGATCGAGTTACCCTATAAGTCAAAAAAACAAAAAATTAAATTCGATTTATACAATAAATTGCTAAAAAATATTGAAATTAGAAAAAAATGGCTAAACTCGAAATATTTGTTACTTTTATTCGCTTGTCCTTTCATATCTCTGTTGCGGAAGGATCGAAGATTTTGAAGGATTTTTTAACGCCGAGAATAAAAAATAGGATTCGAGGAGGAAGTACGGAGGCTGCGAGCAGGCTCCTGGAGCAAGAACGATTTCGCGACTTTTCCAATGTGGAACGGAGCGAGGGCTTCTGTCACGACAGTAAAAATTGCCCTCGTCCCTTCCGGTGCAACGCTTCAACTTTATCTTCGATTCTTTCCCTTTTTCTTTTCTTTATTCGATATCAGAATAGGTTTCCCCGATGTTCGCGATATCGAGCGTGTACTCCGGAGCACAGTCTCACTGAATTTTATGCAGTATACAGGACATTTTACGAGCGAGCAATTTATCGGGTAAAAAGAAAAAAGAAAATAGGATACCAAAATAGCAGCGACGAGAAAAAAAAAATCGTCCGAGAAAATCTTGACGCACGGATACAAGTGTTCGAGTGCGTCGGTGAAGTTTGTTTTTTTTTACGCTTTTCGAAAAATTCTTCCTCGTCGAATTAATTCGAAGGGCCTGTACAGAAACGTCATACCGGGATCGTTAATTTAACGAGGGATCAACATTCGTACTGGCGATAATACCAGGTAATAAAGCAGCGGCCGATCGGCGCAGAGAGTCCATACAAATTCATACGGGGTCGGACACGCGTTACGCAATTCTTCGAGTCTCGAGATCGCAGGGGGAGAAATATACGGGATAAAGATTGCTCGGATGCCCGGGAAGGTCCTCCGCGGAAATTTGTGCTTAACGACCGAGGCGATTTTACGGTTGATAGCGGCGTGAACGTATAAAATTGAGGATAGATTCCCGCGGGGGGAGAACCGGTGTCGCCGCGCCCTCTCGACGGCTGGTGCGCCGAGAGGTGAACAGGCGAGGAATTGCCTTCAACGCCGGGGGTAAATTAGTTCCGGAAACTATTTCGAAGCCGCATTAACGTCCGGCGTATTATCTACCAGCTCTTGTATAAGCTTTCGAAAGCTCTCTTTCAGCCCCTTCCTTTCTATATATACCTTTTATCCTCCTTCCACGCTCCCTTTTCGTCCTCTTCCTTCCACCCCCCCCCCTCCTCCTCCTTCCTCTCTTCGACTTGGACACATATCCCGAAAGCTGTTCTCTCCTCAAAATCTCCGATGGAATTCTACTCTAATTAAACGGCTATACCGATTTTCCAAATGCTTCCAACATGTCGCCGAAGCTGATCGCTCAGATCAATAATTCAGAAAGGTCTTCTTTTCCAATGCTCAAGTTCCCAACGTCGAATAATTATTATTTTATTGCAGTTGGATATTTTATCGGTAATTCTTACTTATTGTTTTAGCTTTTGGTGATTTAATGGCTGGCAATTGGTGGTTATTGTATAAATTTATAATTTAATACTATATAGACTATCTATCAATTGTTATATCCTATCCTATATTTTTATTTTTATTTTTATTTATGTTATGCATTGTTGTAAATTTTGCCTATGGGTTGTTTCCACGACATAATATAATGTTCATTCATTTATTCAATTGTTGTTCTGTATTGACTGTATGTATATGTATATAGAGAGTTACAATATGTACCAATTTAAAATAATTTTCCTACTTATTTTTAATGTTACTCTATTGTTATTTTTTAAAATTGTTCAAAAGTTAATTGTTTTCAAGAGAATTAAAAAAATTTCGTATTAATTTCGCACGAAAGTAAAAGCCATTCGATATGAAAATATCATAATTTATTTAAAATTACATTTTCGACATTTAAGAAAAAGGGTCCCAAAATCTAAGTTAGGAAAATAACAGCAGGACATTATGGTAATATGAAAATTTCATATAAAAATAATTTTACGGTATGGCAAAATAATCAACGTTGCTAATAACCTAACTAAATTATTTATATTTTTCATAGTCGATGGCTAACAATGTAATGAAACACCAAAAGTATTTGGGAAAATAAAAAAAAGTTCTATACATATTGACTGCATACAGGGAAGGAAGTATAACAACCATTTTATAGGGTATATATAGCAACGTCGTAATGTCAAACAAAAACAATTTATTAAATATTTAATTATCAACGCATTTAATATACTGAATAGAAAATAATTAATAATAAGATTGTCAATTATACAGGAAACGTAACAACAAGGCAATATATAACAATATCACAATTTCATAGAAAAATAATTTAAGGGTTGTATTTTAATATTCAATAATTAATTGTTTAGTGTTGAAAAGTTAAATGATTCTATTTTTCATAGCTAATAATTTATAATAAAAGGCGAAGCTTTCAGGAGAGTAGAAAAATGTCTTGCATTGGCTGGGTAGGGAAGTAACAACCGGGCAATATGGCCAGTATTGGAAACAATTCGCGATTCGTTCGAAATATCGTATGCTCGCTAATTAGCCAGCCAGATGGACACGCCATTTGCGGTAGTATCGGCTTAGTTGGCCAATAAGTTCGCCTCGTATATTCTCCGGACTTTCCGCTCCTTATTCCTTGCACCCTTCCTACCTCCACGAGCCCTTCGTTCACGAGCACACTAAAGAGGCTTTATGGCCACAGCCACATTCAGCTTTTCACCCTCTTTTCCTTTTACCTAGGGGTAACTACGCTCTCTACTCCCTCGCCGAGTTAAAATTAAAGTGGAGTATAAATAATTCTGTTGAATCGCCAAGCAGGAAATAAATCGTTTTTACTTTTGCCGAAACCCTGAAGAATGTGCCTCCTTAATGTCTTTTTTTTTCAAAATAAAGATACAAGAAAAAAAAAGACTACTTAAATGTATTTATTTTCTTACTATATACTGCATATATTAAACATTGTACAAATTTAATAATTTGTAGTGAAAAATTGTGGAACAAATCGTAATAACGAACAATCCTTTGTGTTACAGATCTGGAGTGAAATTTTAGACAATTGGACTCCGGGACGGAGTTAAGCACGAGGTGAATGAGAGGAGGACATGAACTACTCGCAAGGTAAATCAAATAAAAATCTAAATGCCTCTTTTCTAAGTATGAGGGACAATAACGAAAATCGATGATATAATGGCAAGACCCAAAAATATGATAAAAGCAATTAAAGCATCAATAAACGTAATTGCAAAAATTCTCAATAATAGGAAAATGATTAGGGACGTGGCTTAGAGTTTTGGTGCGAGCAACTTGAAATGGGAATATTGAAGGAAACTGCGAAGTAGAAAAGGATCTTTAATCGAGTGTCGAGCGGAATATACTTTGTCTAGTAGAATGTTGCGGGATTCTGTTATTCCTTGGCGCAGTCCTTTATATCCTTATTCCCATGTACACGCTATGTACATTGATTCGTTGGAAATCGTTCGTTCTCAATACGGTTAGGGTGTGTTCGTTCGCCAAGGCGAAACAGTTTGGAAATTCACTGAACTAATCAAATACCGCTAAAACCGCTAAACAAGTTACGTTAGCAATCTACGTGGCCTGAATGGCAACTCTCTGTCTCATTCTCCTCGTTCCTATCTCCTTCTCTCCGCCCCTTCTTCCTCCTTTCTCCATCTCCGTTGCACAAATGGATTGCACTGTCTGTATCACGACAATCCTCCACCTTCTCCACCTCTTTTTTCTCTTTCAATTTTCCTTTCCCGATCCCAACCTAGGTGACACGAATCGTCCTTTCGTCCAAAACTTTCCAGATATATTTATTGATAATAAAATGTGCACAGGAAAATAAAACATCATTCACTTTGGAATTGCAGATGGAAAGTTTACGATAAAACATTATATTGAGTTGTCAAATAAGATTTTCTTATGATATTAAAAGTTACGGTCTGTCGTGAAATTTTCGTCTTCATTTTCGAGATGTTTTCACAGAAGAACGAAATCCATAGTCAAAATAGCTTCAAGAAATAGTAATTAATTATTCGTGGAAAAATATGGGCATATATAGAAGGTAAGAATAAGCAAATATTCATATCTCTCAGACATTTCTGAGAAATGAAAATTTGTGCAATATGGATGATTCATT
Organism: Cremastinae sp. A BG-2022a; assembly: GCA_030522545.1. Taxonomy (NCBI): domain Eukaryota; kingdom Metazoa; phylum Arthropoda; class Insecta; order Hymenoptera; family Ichneumonidae; species Cremastinae sp. A BG-2022a. The sequence continues at coordinate 65,964 of JAPYYW010000205.1, read as the reverse complement.
TTGCCTCTACTGTTGCAATAAATATATCATCCCTTGAAATAAGTCCATTTTTCAAGAAAGTATCGAACTCTGCTCGTTCTTAATTTAAAGTGTAGAATTTTTATAATGAAGAACGATCTTAATAATTTCATCCTCTTAAATTATGTCTCATTTGCAAGAGAGCAAATGTGCTAATTTTGGAACGGAAGGCTAATTGAAAATATTAGTGGATCTTATTTTAATAATTTCATTGATTTATATTCTACCCATGTATCTTTTATTAGCTTCTCGAAAAGAAATACCATTTTCCTCTTTACAAAAACTCCAAGCAACTCGTTTTCAAATAATAAAATAATGTTTAATTATTTATAATTACATTTTTAATATTCCTTTTTATAATAAATCCTGAACCAAGATTCACTTTTCTCCTAGTAACAACCTTTAATCCAATAAACTAATAGAATCTCATGGTTTTGAATTTCCTTGTTCGTGATAATTGAATTTGCCACTAATTCTAAAATTTTTTTGGAATGGCTTAAAACGGCACTATTTATTTATTCTGGTTCGAACAATAATTGGAAAAAAAAGCCACGAAAGTGATTGAGTTTCATTAAAGACATTAGTGGCAGTATCGAATTTCCGTTCGAAAAAAAAGGGGACGAGTGGATGATTGTAGAATAGAAAAATACTGAGAATAAATTGAGGATCGTCGAAGCATCGTCCAACGCTTTAACCGAAAAATTTTCCTGATTCGCCAGGACTCAGGGGGAATTGGAAAACGAGACGAATTTCCGCGGGACAAAAAAAAATTAGCCGCGTCCTCCTTTTATTCTCTCTTTACCTTGTATATATTTTATATACGAGTAACACCGAATACGGAACAGCAGAAAGGGTAATTAATTTAGCTTTGAACGAAAGAAAGAGGGGAAAAAAATTATCGACGCTGGAGCAACGTCACCGTGCTGCGACTCTTCATTTCCCCTTCTCGCTGAACGCATGACCAACCGAGCGAGAGCACGTTGATGCTACTTGCATTCTGGATGGTCCAGCCTGGCCCCCTCGGCCCTCGTTCCCCGTTCGCACACTCTCTTAATGAAATTATCCTCAGACTCGTTCTTCGCTCCAGTCAAAGGGGTGAATTTTATTTTATTTTTCTCGATACCACGAGTTTTTTCTTTTTCTTCTTCTTCTTCTCTCTCTCTCTCTCTTTTTTAATTTATCCCATTTAAAAAATTTCTCATCCGCTCCCCAGAAATTTCCGTCTTCTCACCCTACGCTCCAATTATTATTTCCGGAATTGTTTCTGCATGAAAATTGGCTTCGGCGCTCCGCAGCAACGTTGCGAAACCAAAAGCGACAATTTTAATTTTTTTTCTCCACGTTCGTGTGTGCAGGATGAAGAAAGCTCGGAGGGACTTTTTTTTCTATTTTTCTCTCTTTCCATCGAGTCTCTGTTTCTCTCATTCGTTTGTATGCTAATTTTTTTACATCCTTATTTCATTTGTACTTTCAATGATCACTCGAAATGTTCCTCGCATGTTAAAATTCTCTTTGGCATGAGGGACGAGTTTCACGAGAGGCTGAAAGTGTTTTATTTCATTTTCACCGAGCTAGCAAAAATTGTCGGTGGAACTTTCATTATTTTCGCATATACGCCGTATTAATGTCCTTATCTTTTTGACAGAAAGCCCAAAAAATGAATAACTTAATACTGTTTTATAGAAAAAAGGTAATTATTCGATAGAGGGTCTCCTGCTAAAAATGAGTTAATAATTTTTTATTGCATTCTATGTGAATAGGGAACATGAATAACAGAATATTTTTATAGAGCTCCAACCCCCTCCCTACCAAATTTATGCATTTTAAGTGCAATATTCGTGATATAAAGCTTATATAAAAAAACAAGTGGAATATGATTGTTTCCTATAGTCTCAACACTAGGACCCTATCCAGAGGTTCTCCAAACCCCAGAAAATTTATACGATCTTGAAATTTCGAAAATGTTGCTTTTTCAATTGTATTTTTCTCGGTATAAATCAAATATGAGATCTTTTTCTAGCAGCTCATTTCATTTTCCAGGACTTGAACGATGAAAACAAAAAAAATTAAACCTCCATACTATAAATAAAGAGTCAGTTACATCCATTTAAAGTGATGGTGGTAGCGTAACCCCAGAATAGAGTATTTGTCTCATACAAACAGTTTAGGGTCCTAGGGTTAAATATTTTTCAGCTTGACCATGCGCCTCCATAATAATTACAGAGTGTTTTCTAAACATAAAAAAAATCTAACAAAAATTATAAACCTGATTTTAGCAGAAGATCCTCTGTTCAATAATTACCGAAAAAAAAGAAGTGAATGAAAATTCTGAAAGATCGAAATGTTGGCAAGCCCAAAAATTGTTTATGCCGAGGGATTTTGGGATAGCCGACAATGGCGGGGAGAGAGTCGAGAGGCTAGCGCTGTAAATTCAGCAGAGATTTCGAGTAAGGCTTATATATTGTAAATACCTCGTAATCTGGAGCGTGGAAGGCAAGAGAGAGTGAAGGGGAGGAGGAGAAGGTACTCCCTGCTTCATTACCGTCGTCGGTGCCATTGTTCCCTCTGTATAATTGAATTCCCAAGACAGTCGGATCTCCACTCCATATCCTTTCTTCTCGCTCTCCTCTCTTTCTCCGGGCATGTCAACCCTCTCGTTCTCGAAATCCTTGCCTCTGTGTTTCTGGCCGTCGGACTCCCGTGTCTCTGAAACGCTCTAGGCTCTCCTTCTGCTCTCTCAATCTCCCTCTCTCTACTTTGATTCTTATTCTCCTTTTTCATTGATCCTCCCTGACGGCGAGATTACTGAACCAAAAGTCCCGACCTTCATCCACCTCTCCCGGAATGTGAGAATATCGCTAAAGAACTCACCGAATTCGTCTTATTCACAAGTTGAGAAATACGAGATCCAAGATCTGGCAACAGCTAACATGGGTTTCAATGCTCGAGACACTTTTCCATTCAACTCGCTCTCTCTCTCTCTCTCTCTCTCTCTCTCTCTCGAATTCTCTCAATAGAGTCATTTTATTTTCAATTAACGTGCTAAATTTACTGTACTCTCGATAATCCTTTCTTCTAACCAATGAATTTCCACTGCAAAAAATGTGTTATCTTATATTTGGATAAATGAATGATAGACTAAAATTTTCATTGAATTATAATTTATGAAAGTCTGGCTTTAAATTTCGCAATCCAGTCATTGTGATCACTTCATTTAGATTGAATTGTATATACTTTATGAAATCGATATCTTGAACTTTTGCTCGTAACACCGATTTCCCCTTTTGTCCAAAATGCATTTTTCGCTAAAATTTTCAGTGAGTTATCTAATATTCAATTGACAAGCTCTATTTTCTGCTTACAATCGCGAAAGTCGAAAATTTTCGACTTTGTATTGCTATATACTTATGACTGATTAATAAAATGTTAATCAAAAAAAAATTTTTATTGAATAATTATTATTTCATTGTATCTGAATCTAATATGGTTATAATTGTAAATAGTATCTTGATTCATTCATACATTTAAATTTATAATTCAAGTATCAAAAAATTTAATAACTTTTTTAAATAATTTTTAAACAGAAAAATATTTGTTTATGCGTGTAAACATTTTAAATTTATGATTAATGATTTTTTTTACTGCACCTGTTTTTTTCCACCTTTAATTTCGATCTAACCCAAGGTTTTACCGCGGATGCATCAATTAATTAAAATCTTGATAGTTTTATACATAATCATAAAAAAAATAATCGTAAGGAGATTCACTTTTGAATATTTACCAAAATTTTCAACAATTATAAAATGTCTTGCCAAATAAGTAATAAGTATATTTGAATTAACGCTAGTATTTGAAGAAATATCAAACTTTCAGTGTCAAAAATTTCGTCCTATATTAAAAAAGACACGAGGCCTCCAATCGATTAATTGGAATAGAGTGCATTATGTGATGTTATATGAAGTATGCGCCTAGAAGAGAATAATTCAGAACAGCAAAATATCAATTCAAACATGTCATGAAGGAAAAAGCGGCCGCGTTGTTGTTTGTGCTGCAAAAATCGAAAAAAAATTTTAATTTTGCGACTTTCAAGTATTTAACGAACGAGCCTCGGTCGTGGACAAATATACCTGAATAATTCAGGGATCGTAAACAGAAAAAAAGGGAAAAGTTCGTCGGGCAGAACGAGAAAAAAAAATTCCAAATTTTCGAGAATATTTACCTCGATTATATGGCGTTATTATGGATTATATGGTTCAGGGAAAAACCCAACACGGTCGCGATATTATTCGGATTTTCGTTTCAATTTGGAATCAGTAGACCGGTATGAAGTGTCGGGATAAGACGTGTCGGGTCTTGCTTACCGAAAAACATTTCGTAAAAATAATTCGACAAGTTCAATTGCGTGTCAGTTCGAGTGTAATTTCCAATCATATGAAAAGTGAATAGTATTAAGTGTTTCTGATTTATAATATCGTTTCGAAATATTTCAAAAAAATATCGGTATGGATAAAAGTGCTGTCTAATTGATGCAAATAATCTCGATCCCGCGATTTTATTCTACATAGTATTATTTCGGTTACATTAAACGTGTGCAATCTTTTTAATTCGAACGAATAGTTTTTTAATAGCGGTTTTGCTTCGAACAATTACATTTTTCGTCATAAATTATTACTCCTATATATTTTCATTTACTCATGTATATTCGATGGTCCGCGTTTTTTAATTCGATTCAAAAAAATACAAAAAATATAGAGTTTTGTATGGTGTGGTGGTAAAGTGAAATGCGAGGCCCACGGTACATATCGAGCAGAAAATTCAGGAGATTCGCTGATTTCTTCAAGAGAAAGGTAAGACATCGCAATTAAAAAATTTCATGGGTCTACGAGACCCATTGTGACTCGCTAAATTTCTTGAAATTTTTTTCAATTTTAAGATCCTATTCGATCAGAAATTTCCCGTAGATAACGAAAATGTTGATTATTCGGGGCGAAATCCAAGAATTCCTATTGAATGAGTCAAAAAATTGACTTTTGGATAAATTTTATCAATTTTTTAATATGAATTTTTGGATTGCGCCCCGTGTAAGGAACATTTTTGTTATCTACAGGAAATATTGCGATTAAATATTCTATTTTAAACAAGATATGAACCTCATAATCAATTAATCGGAATAGAGCACATTATGCGAGATTATATGAAAAATGTGCCTAGAATAATCGCAAAATATCAATTGAAACATGTCAAAAAGGAATAAAAAGCAGCCACGTTGGTGCTCGTAAATATAAAACTAAATCACAGTACAGGGCTGCTTGAATTTTATTCGAGAATCTCACGGCTGTATTGTCTTTGGAAGAGCCAGTCGCGTGATCCCGTCATTTTCGAATTGTAACGAAATACATATAATTCGATTATGAAGAACGAAGAATGATTATCCCTTCGGCTTGTGACCGATGACAATATCGGCGATTTGTCAATAACAATCGGCTTCTGATTGCACACGAATGGAAGGTAATTCTGCAACCGTTGGCAGAAATCGATCCGTTCGCGCTTCGAGTTACACTCGGCAAACCTGTCCGAACTGCGGCCCCGCCCTCTCCCCTTCGATGATTCTGTTAACGACAGTTACATAGTCCCCATTGTCGCTGATTTCTCGTTCAGACGACACACGAGCGACCTCCGCTATTTTATTTTTTGAAAAGGGTCACTCTCGTTTGGCCATTAATTAGTGAAAAAGTGCTGGTGGAAGAGGGAATGGGAGAAAAAAAGAAGAAAAAAAAACAAGAGGACAAGAATGAACGAAGGTGAACGCGGGGGTGGGGGGTTCGCAGTTGTCGGCTGATGTATTACATTGGAGGAAGAAACGTCAGGTATTATCAGTTGTAAATTCCTTTCGCGAGTCTACCGGGAGTTAAGCGGGACTCGCGTTCGGGTTTTATTGGCGGAGACAACTCGGGGAGAAAAAGGGTGGACGGTTAAAGAGAGGAAAGACGCGAGGGAACGGAAGGGATGTGTTTGTGCTGGGAGAAGCAGGAGGAAGCGTGCGCCGGTGGCGGGGGCAGTGTCGTTAAGATAGCCAACGTTTTAGGTTCACCTGTAGTGCTCTTAATGAAATTTAAACGGTCAAGACACACGAGAGGACGAGAAACGGCAAGACGGAGAGAATGATAGAGAGAGAGAAAGAGAGAGAGAGAGAGAGAGAGAGAGAGAGAGAGAGAGAGAGAGAGAGAGAGAGAGAGAGAGAGAGAGAAAGCAAGCCAGGAGTTACCTGACTTCGAGATTGTAAGCGGAGGGTTACACGAGACTGCAACCCTTATCGAGCGTGCCGCACAACCCTTACTTCTTTTCCCTCTCCATGGCTGACTAATCTACTCGTTTTCCCTTTCCTTCCTTTTCTCTGTCTCTCTGTGTATACGACTCTCGACTCCACTCTGAACACACCTGATGTGTTCCTTCTTCTTACCTTGGAAAAAATATTTTCAATAGCTTCAATTTGAAATGTTGCAATAAATGCATTGATCGAGATAAACAATACCTGAACATCAACTTTATTCCGAACATTACTGTTCTGAATATTAAAAGAAAATTACTTCAAAATGACACGCAATTAATATTTCATATTAATCAATGTCAAATTATTATATAAAATTAAATAATATTTAATTTAATTATAATATTACATTATATTTGAATTAAATAATATTTAATTTCAATATAATTTAATGTCTAAATAATTTGACATTTAATCATAATTGAGGTCAAGTAAATGATATTTAATAATTTGACATTGAATAATATTTAGTGTAAAATTATTCAAATTATTAATGAAGTTATTAATGTCAAATTATTATTTGATATTAAATAATACTGAATGTCGATATAATTTCAATAGAATTTAATGTAATTATATTTTATTTCAAATAAAGAATATTTAATAATTTGACATTAAGGTGGTTGATTTGTCACCGTCAAATCGAAAAGTTTCTCCTGTTTTGATGACGTTTTTCTGACGTTCACAGTGATTTGTGAGATTAAATTTATTTAAAAGAGTTGTTTAAAACTGATTAAAAAATAGCATACTCTAAATTCATGGTTATTCAAGGTCAGAAATACTAGTTATACTTGGTATATAATTAACAAATTTATAACGATCGATTTTTCTAAAAAATTAAACAAACTTTCTTCTATGTTGTATAAAATTCTACAAAATTTTAGGAGACATCACCGTCTGGAATTCGAAATATTTATTGTCGCAAATTGTAGTTCAAACACGCGCTCTTATGGAGAGTGTACAAAAAAAATATGATGTTTGTCATAAAAAATTTTGTCCACTACTCGGTAAAACCTTCTAAATTTGGTACACGTATACATATAACATTAAAGAAAGTTTGTGCAAAATTTTAACAAAATCCATACCGACGCTTATTTTATAGACCAAATATTTAATATCAAATTATTATACGTTGTTGAATAATTTAAGCTTGATGAAAAATTCAGCAATAAAATGAAGATAATAATTATACATATTTATAGAGACTCGTTATTTCTAGCACATAAAATAAAGATAAATGACATTAGTATAAATTTGTGTATTTTCAGTGACAGACAGTAAAAAATAATAATCATAGAAAAAATAGAGAATAGAATGTTTATTTATTCATGGGGGAAAAAAAATAGTGGGAGAGATTCGCGCGGTGGGTCGAATTAGTTTTCATTGTTATTCGTGGAAAGCTGACAATATTCGGTGTCGTAACGCATCGTTCATACACACTGTACGCTCAATTGATTCTCGCCATCCCGAGAGCAATCTATTATTGTCAGGATGGTGCTTATTCGTTGAATTTTCAACGACGGCAAATTCGAGTCCGAGCCCGGTGCATTCTCTCGTCGGCCGCGATGAACGGGAGCGAAACGAAAACACATTTGGCCGGGGAAAGCGCTCGCCAAAGATAAAGAGAGAAATCGTGCCGGGCTTTGATTTGCGCAGAAATGTCGACGGGTTCGCTGCTTTTCCAAATCGCTACCCCGGCGCAATTTAATTGAGGCGGGCGCATCGGGAAACTTTCTCGCCATTATTTTCTCCACGGTCTCGCGAATCACCGGGCACAGATTTCATTAAACGAAACGAGGCCGATGAGCGCGATACAACGATAAATGACATTCGCCGACCGAACGAATCGAATGCGGGTACACACGCGCCCCGGTGATGATGACGCGATGATTACGATGACGAGAGAGCCACCAAGTTCTCTTCCCTCGACTTCATCAATTTATAACCCACCGGATTGTTTACCCTTGTCCCAATGTTTGCTCCAAACCTACCTTTCGTTTTATATCGACCAAAAAGTTATAAAAGCCATAGCCACGCCGTGCCAACTCCAAATTCGAGTGATATTGCAGTTCGCGTTCTCTCCTCGCTCGCTTCGCCCCTCATTTTTATTTCATTCCTCAGTCTCATACCCAAATACGTGTAATCCGATCATGGATTCATCGAAAACGTTTTTCGACGCTGTGAGAGTACAAACATTTTTCTATTGGGATCTGTCGAATGGCGATATGACATCTGATGGCAAAAAAAACGAACTTGGAGCAAATTCTCTAATAGTAATTATACGTATTAGGGGATATTTATTATAAAGAGTTATTCAATTATTAGTTAAAATGGTATCAGTGATGTTTACTTGTCTGAAAAAGCAAATAAACGTGAAGTACAATGTGAGAGATTGGAATAATACATCAAACAAGTAGTTGGAGGTTGAAACTGACTGGACTGTCAACGTCACTTATTTGCTGACTCCACTAATTTTATCACATTTTCCATATATATGCAGCCTCAATATTACGTTTTCCTTCAATAAAATTGCATTCTTTGAGATTGGTGCCAGCCTAGTGATAAATTGCACATGTATTTACCATCCATTATTACATATGACTACATATCATGATCCCCCTATGGTCACCATGTTTTTTAAGCTCCACCCATCTGACAGATCCCAATGGAATTAAATTTATTTTATGCAGATATTTTTCTACATGTGCATTTCTTTTTACTATAAAGATATACTTTGTTTCAAAATAATTAATGTACACGAAGAGAATTTTGTACGAAAAACTACTATTTTTTTAATGTGATAACAGAAGGGAGTTCTGAAATTTTTTTATACATAATAGCAATTCGAATCATTTTTCCTTCTATCAATTAAAAATGAATAGTATTTTTCTGTTCCAATTGCTGAGCAAACTCAAAATTGCGTTTTCCTCCAATAAAATTGCATTCCTTGAGAATGGTGCCAGCTTAGTGACAAATTGCACTTGTATTTACCATCCATTACTACATATGGCTACATATTATGATCCTCTTATGGTCGGCATATTTTTTAAGCTCCGCCCATTTGACAGATCCCAATACCTTGCATTATTTTCTCGAATACGTCCAACGAAATATAATTTAAAACCAATACCTTTTGAATTTCGTTAATACCAGAAACAATAAATTATTGATATTTATTATACATTTTATTCACTATATTCGACAAAATAATTCGAATTTTCAATGAATTTCCCTTTTTAACAGAAAAGAGCATCAACTCAAGAATTTCGTTAATACCAGAAACAATAAATTATTGATATTTATTATACATTTTATTCACTATATTCGACAAAATAATTCGAATTTTCAATGAATTTCCATTTTTAACAGAAAAGAGCATCAACTCAAGAATTTCGTTAATACCAATAAATAATTAATATTTATTATACATTTTATTCGCTGTATTCGACAAAATAATTCGAATTTTCAATGAATTTCCATTTTTAACAGAAAATATGAGCATCAACAATGCTATTCTGAATTTAAAAAAGTATAAAAAGTACTTACAAAAGTAGAAGAAAAAAACGATACGAGTGTATAGAAGTAGAAACAAAAAAAAATTTGAGCGAGAGGGGCTGATGGAAGTTTACATCCCTCGGGGCGATAACGTGCCAAGGCGTTACTTGTGAATGCTCTTTATCGCGAGCATCATTTGTTATACCTTTAAAAATGGTAATGCGAGCGATCCTCACGGAGAAGTACAGAAAAGACGGAGAGTACGAGGACGACGACGACGACGACGTTATTTCTCAGGTTGTATATGGGAAGGGACCCTTTGCGTAAAAGCGAGTACGAGCGATGATTTATCAGCTCCCGTGGCTGCAGCTTTACCGTATACTATTTTGCAGCGACGTGACACGGCAAATATTTCCATTGCCCCGCGCTCCTTCAACGGAAAACGAAAGGGCACATCTCTTCGTTTCTGCCGCACTCTTTGTCATCACCTGTAAAAAATGAATTTACTTGTAAATAAAACAAAAAACAAAAAACGTCTTTAAAATACCAAGAAACGGTTAAAAAATAATGTCACCGTGAAAATACATTAAATTCGCCTCCATAAATTTCCCATGGAAGTTTATACTCGATGGAATACATCTCGAGATATTTTCTCGAGAAATATAGAGACAAAGGAATTGACTCTCGCTCCTTTCGGAATTTAGTATGGCCTCATAATTTTTCGACAAACACTGGGAATAACGTTTCATTCGTTTCCGGGAATGATTTCATTTTTTGGAATAAATATACTCGTCGACTACCGGTGACGAGATATTGCCGAATACTTTGTGTCCCTCGCGTATTTTTTTTACTCCGATCCCCGACTCGATGTCTCTCCGAAGGAATTTATTAATCTTCGTCGCAGTTCTCATATTTTATAAAATCAAACGCGTATATCTGGCACGCGGGTATATATGTAAATTGTTTTGAGGAAGGATGCTGGGAGGATGATTAATCGTTTTATTTCATCACGTGCGGCGCGAAAGAGGGTCGGAGAGAGAGAGAGAGAGAGAGAGAGAAAGAGGGAACAAAAGTTTTACGGAATGTCCCAAACAACAAACTCGAACGGAGGGAAGGCAATAATCGGCGAATCTTTCTCATGCTCCGTTCCTTCTCGCTCATTTTTTTCATTCCCCTTTGATTCATCCAGCGTCCTCGCTTTTATACCGCCATTTTTTCCTTTTCCCGAGTCTCGCCCGATGTCTCATTTGTTCTCAGAATAATTATAACGCTCGAGAGTGAAAAAAGCGATTAGAGCCGCTATAAAGTTGTACTTTGTTCAGATAAGCATAGAAAAACTCGACCGCAGGGACGGCGAGCCGAGAGAGAGAGAGAGAGAGAGAGAGAGAGGAAAAAACGGGCACAGTAGGAGCGAGCGTTTTATCTCCGCCGGAAGACGATCATTCATCAATTCTCACATGTCGTATAACCTCTCGCTGATGAATCATTCCCTCGCGAAATGTATACTAATGCGGTCCCGATCGCGTACCGATTCTCCGCGTCGTTGAAATTTAATGGTTTCGCCTTCCACGAACAATTTCACCATCGAAAAGATACTCCCATAAAAAGACGCAATAAAGCAATATCTACCGCCTTGTTTCGTACTTTTTTTTTTCTTCCCAGTCGGAAACGGCATCGACCATTTTCTCATTTTTCGAATACTTTGGTGAATCTTCTATACATATACGACACCGGCGCATAAAAAAGAAAATTTTTCAAAATTTTATGTAATATTAAGTAACATCTCTAAAATATTGTATTAAAATTTCACGACGTATCTCGTTAAGATATTAATTGTTAAAAATGGTTATTTTTTGTACCTTCCCACAAGAGCACGTGTTTGAAATTGCAATTTTGTATAATAAATATCTCAGTGACAAGCTTCCTAATTTGAGTGAAATTTTACACTGATCTTTATTATAATAATTTTTCAAAAGAATTTCATCATTTTTTTGAGCAATCACATAGAGAGTAATCCTTTAGGGTCAGTTGCCAGGCAAATTATTGCAAACGAGCTAATAAAAATTTGTATTTTAACTATGTTTTTATGTAGGAGTTTGTTATATTTTCATCGAATATAAAATGATACGTTTTGGAAAAAACGCAAGATTTTATTCACAATTTTAGTACTGCAAGATAAAATTTTAAGCTTTCCAACGATATGTGATAAACTGGGTTTTGCCAGAGAATTTTTTTCACAAATTTCATTTGAAAATGATTCTACATATAAGTCTCAGAAACAATTTAACTATCGTGCGATCAAACATTGGGCCAAGACGCGCAAAAAATACATCTGTCTGTATGCAGACTATCTGTAAAGATATTAGCAATAACGTATAATATTTTTATAACGCTAACTTGTATTAAAGATAAGAATGCAAATTTAAAATTTCCATTTCATACAAAAAATTCAATAGAAAAAAATAGGCTGTGAATTTAGGAAAAAAACCATTATTTTTTTTGGTTATCCTAAGTGGTCGTTGACATTTTTCAAAAACAAAAAGGATATAATTCTACTGTCTGTTGCTTATCAATAAAAAGTCAAATGACATTTTATAATAACTGTTATTTATAACAAACTGTGAATAAAGTAACAATAGAAACATCATCAAAATTCATCATTTTTACTTATAGTATTTTGAAAGATTATGATATGTTTTATAAAGTTTTTTGACGTCATGATTTTTACCAGCATTGTTACTGATGAACCTTAATCATTTCTCAATCGTTTTTTTTCCATCGCTCATTTTTCGTCGCGATTTGGACGATTCGAATCGTGGAGGATTTTCGATGTTATAATTTAGATACCCCTTGCCGGGCGAACTAAACGCGTTAATGATATTCTCCCGAGGGACCACGATCGATTTTGAGAACGCTTTTGTGCCGGATACGAGGGAATCTCGCCGCCGAGATTACCAGCCATCGTCGGAGAGTGTTGAAAAGATTCATTAATTATGAACAGGATCGATCAAGGTCGATCCTTTCAGTCTCCATCGCCGTGACTGTCATTTTCGTTATTATCCTCTTTTTTTAAATAATAATTACATCGGTCCATGTTTTGCGTTCTCTCGAAGCTTCGCTATCCGCGCAATAAATCTTCGAATTCTCCCCTCGTAGAAGAGACATCAATTTTTGTTAATACAGCAATTCATTGGTGACTATTATTCGCAAAATTAGACATTCTTGGTTTCATCATTTTTTCATTATCAAAACCGTTCTTATGTTTTTATGACGTTTTTCTGACGCTCAAATTGATTTGCAAGTTAAAATTTATTTTAAACAGTTGTTGCAAATTGATTAAGGTAGTTCGATAGCTAAGTGCCATGTATAAAAAAGGGGCTGCTCTCCTTCACGAAAAAAAGTAGTGTCCATAAAAGGGTAGAATATTACAAATTTTTGAAAATATTAACAGTAATCATTAAAGAAACATAATTTATGCTATTTTTATTGAATTTTGTTCACTTGTACTGAACTTCGAGAGTGTTATATTTTTTCCAAAATGGAAAATTGTGGTACTCTAATATTTTTAATTTTTTCATAATTTTCTTAAATGTCGTTTTCGAGTTATGCTTAAAAATAATTTTTTTTTATGATGTTAATCGTTATAAGTTTTAATTTCGAATATCTTAGAAACTAAATGGTAGAATTATTCAATTATTCTTTCATTCGTTTTGTTTTCTTTTTTACAAATCATATAATTTTTTCAAATTTTTCTTAAATAAACAGTTTTTACTATGGAACTATCTTTAAAAACAACGCGGAATTCAAAGTTTCCAAGGTCAGAAATATTAGGTAAATTTGATATACATAATCAAAATATTTTTCACGATAGATTATTCCAAAAAAACTTTTAAAAATCCCTTCGCGATCTTATATAAAACTCTGCAAAACTTAAGCAGACTTTACCACCTGCAATTCAAGATATTTATTGACGATTGCTGTAATTTTAACACGCACTTTTATGGAGAGTGTACAGAAAAATTATGATATTTATTATTAAATATCTTAACTTCCGCACAATGAAACTTTCCAAAATTTATAAAACCTATAAAATTTAAGCAAATTTTTAAAAAAATTTATCTACGTTCATTTTACGGACCAAAAGCATCTTAAGAAAGTGTTGAAGACTCTTCGTCGTGTCGCTGCGTACAAATGAACGCGAAGTAATGAGAGAGCGAAGGGCGTAAAGGGGAAAAGCAGAAAAAGATGGAATATTGATGGGAGTTTGAGAAGAGAGAGAGAGAGAGAGGGGTGAAAATGACGCGGGGGTATATCGGAAGATGCGATAAAATTTGAGAGGGGAATATTAGTGGGAAAGCCTATTACCGATGTGGATTGAAGGGTGGGAAGGGCGAGGAGGTATCGAAAAGGGACAAAATGGTATGAGCAGAGTCGAGGAAAGTGCTGGCTATAAGGAACATTACGAGATGATATTACGAGGTCTCGAGCCCTCCGATCTTATCCTCTTAATAGATTCACTGATATTATTGAATTAGCACGGTCGAGCGAAGCTTGGCTACTTCTCTCATTCGAACCGATAGGCAGCCAGCCACCGTTCAACGTTTTATTCAACCTTCCCACCATTTTTTCACTTTCTCACTTTTCCTTCTATTTTTCCACTCGGCACAATATACTGAGACATTTTTTTACTAATTATCAGACAATAAAAAACATAAAGTACACAAGTCATTTTTTAATCACTGTTGAAAAATTGTTGACAAAAAATCTGTACAATTTTATTTAGAGAGTCGAAAAAACAAATTCTCATAAATAAAAGCTTTTCATAGTTGGATATTTATTATCACTGTTATGAGTATATTAATGACTTTTGTAGTTTTAATGTTTCCATATTCGATTATCGCCTCTGTTGGCTCACAGGGAAGAAAATTTCAGTGGAAAAGTCGGTTAAGGGAGTTTAGAAAGCAGGAATTGAATATTTAGAATGAGTATATCAGCGTGTGGCTCAAATCAACATACGATTACGTGTCTCGTTGTCGAGTCTGTCACAGGGTCGTCGTCGCGGCCCGGAGAATACACGGAGCAGGAACCCCTCGTTAGGTTGTTGGCGAACAAGCCTTTTCCTTTTGACCATCGAGGCCGAGAACTCGTAACTTTTGACCGATGGTTCGAGGCTTCGAAAGTACAGGGTAACGGGAGATAGGTGTAAAGTCTAGTTTGACATTATGCTTCTAAACTATAATACCGCGCACACGTACGTTCCCCGTGAAAGGGTCCGTGGAAAGCGCCGAGGATCTCGCATAATCAAAAACTTTGTTCAGGCTCCCACGAACCTGGCACTGTGTAATTCGACAAACGTTCCCAGTTAAAGTTTTCACTCGGCGCACCCATTACACATTCAAGGAAAAGGCTCGGTTATCTGTTTTCCAATTTGCCATCAGTATAACTTCGCCCTTTATCTCTTTTTTTTTCTTTTTTTTTAATATTCACGAGTCAAGTGAAAAAAGAAATTTCTCAAAATTCACTCTATTCAATTTCTGTGGTATTATTTTATATTTACAGGATAATTTTAAAATATAAGAATTTGATAAACTTTCATGGTACTTTGTTCCTGAGCATGTGAAAAAATTTCGTGTCCAATCTGAAGTCGTTTTACTGAATGGTTTAAGAGTTATCAAACTTCAAAGTTGATGAGTTTTAACATTACTTCTTATTATAGAGAATTCGTAAATTTGCACTACGAATACACATTTAAAAATACGAGATACTTGTGAATTTTTATTCAAATATTCGTAGTAGTGTTTATTTTGTATAGACAGTAATTAAAAAAGTACGTTTTACTAAAAAATGTTCAATTCAATTATTTAAACAATAAGAAATTGTTTAAATATAAAGTTACTATAATTGATAGTCAAACTAAAACTCAAAAAATTATCAACTTTTTAGCAAAAACCAGAGTCTGTATTTCACGAATTTAATGTAAACAATTTTTACTTTTGCTGGAATTATCCCTCACATCCTTCAAAGTTGAATCTTTTTCTCGAGTACCTCCAAAGCAAAAATTAAATAATTCCATCTCTCGTTCTTTTTTTAAAATGCTCACAAATCGAAATACACAAATAAGAATTTTGGATAAGTTTTTTTTTCAATATATTATTAAAATTTATGAAAAAAAAAATGTAGTTAAAATAAAATCGTAGCATTTTCAGAGTATCTCGACAATTCACGAGACTATTTGACGTCATAAGTAATGGGAAAGAAAGAGGAAAAGGAGGGGTGGAAGCAGGAAGGACTTTTTCAGCTATTAAGCTCAGTGTATACCCACTTGTCCAGAGTAAATAAAGCGAGAGATAGTTGCACGAGTTTATGTCACGAGGGAAAAGAGATATTCCAGGAGGTTAGCAAAACATGGAAGGGAAAGTCGCGAGGGGGGTCTGGCAGGGGAGGAAGGACGGAGAAGACACGATTGGAGTCCCGGTGTCCAGGAAATCCCGTCGGGAACAGTCAAACCGGATATAACATCCGTGAGATACCATCACGTTTCGCGAAGATCCTTCTTCCTCCGCACACACGTCACTCAATAATCTTCAACGTTCTTTCTGGCTCTCTCTCTCTTTCTTTCTCTCTCTCTCTCTCTCTCTCCATTTCTTTTTCTCCCTCGCTCGCTCCTTTATTTGAAAGCTTCGAAACCAGAGCTTTCGTACTTAGATGCTTTTTCATCCGGATGTTAAGTCAGCGAAGAAACCGTGGGGACATCCCCGGGTCAAGCATTTAAGACTCTGGGATTAGTTTTGGATATCCCGCGTGTAACGCAACCACGTATAACGAGCTTTTCCCATAACCACGATTACTTTGCCTGAAAATACCTAAAATATATAGTACACATTGTCCAAATGGTAAAAAACTTGAGAAAATATTTTTTTAAATGTATTTTCTTCTTGTTTTTTTTAAAATAAATTTGACATTTTTTTAAATGCTGAACTTCGTTTTTAGAATTTTTATTGTATATTTTCACTTTTTATAATAATAATAATAATTTTAGAATTATAAAAATAGTAGTTAGTTTTTATTTATATCACTGTAAAAAATCTGGTGTTAAAATGGTGTTAATTTAACACTATTCTTGGTCTATATAGTTCCCACCGTGTAGTGTAGCGAATGGCATGGTGTCAATGGAGATACAGATTAAATAACTCAATAATATAAAGAATATTTTGATATAATGTAAGTTTCGATTTGTTTATAAGGTTTATGCAAATTATATGCAACTTTGTTCATAAAAAATTCCTTGTTAACAAGTTCGTAAATTATTTTTTGTTTTTCTTTCTCTGAATGCAAAGATTTCCCCTGATGTAGGGTAATTTACTATCTAGACTTGTTCTTTTGAAAAAAAATTTTGTATGCTAATTTTTTTCTTAATGCATAATGTGATACTTATTTCTTCATCAATGGTGCAATAATCATCATCCATTGAAAATTTTTTATATTTCAGGAAAGTATCAAGCTCTGCCCATCCCTGTGGCTAAAAACATTGATTTTTAACCCCATGAAATTTTACCACACACAATTTTGTTAACACACCGTGAAATTTTTTACAGTGTATATAGGTAAAAAATAATAATTAATGCAATGAAAAGATCAATGATACAAACCTCTCGTATAATAATAAAATAAAAAAAGACCTATAGGTATGCAGGCAAGTAGGTCATTTTTAAAAATATATTTTGATTTCCTATATCTTTTTTTCTACATTATTAAACGCTTATTGACGAACATATCTTCTTATTCCATAAATCGACGTCTTTCCTTTTCATAAATATTTCTTATACTTTATTTTTAAATAATTAAACGCTTATTCCATAAATCGACCTCTTTCCTTTTTGTAAATAGATTACATACGATAGTTTTACATTATTGTTATTATCGCAGTGTTGAGAGCTAGTTTTACTGACGTCAAAGTCCCATGATTGATCTGATATTCGCTCAAATTAAATTAAAAAAAAAAAAATTGGCGAATCGTCAATTTATTTTCCATTGGCAGATATGTCGACGAACCCCCGAATCCATCACTATTTTTTCGAGCGAAAAGTGACTTCTCGGCAGGATTATTTTATAGATGGGAGATGCGTAACTCCCGGCACTCGATGAACTTACATCAAGCTAATAATTACCCATCTCCTCGAATATACTAGCAATCCTGTTCTATTTCACGCCCGAACGGGGCTGTTCGATTTCCGAGCGATGCTTAGCGCGCGCTCTTCTTCCCTCGACGTTCGCTGTCAAGGATTCTTTCGCCCGCGGCTACGAATACTGTTACACCGCCGAGAATCGCTAGGGACGAAATCATTTCTCTTCTCCCCATCTTACTTTCTCCCGAGAGAGAAAAAAAAACGAAAGGAAGCCGGGAAAAAAAATGTGTCGACGATCCCTCAAAAACGCGCTTATTCAAATTTTATTTCCTCGTTTCAATTTTCCGAATCGTCGTGCTCGTCGTTGGGAAAATTGGAAAAATTATGATTTTGTTATACTCATATTTATCATATTACATATTCTCAAAGTGTGAAAAGAGTCGTACTGATGACAAAAAACGAACGAGGGCGTTCACACGTAGAATTGAAGTCAGAAAATGTACGTGATGCGAAATTTTCAAAGCTCTCTCTCACACACACGCAGAGAACTTTTTACGAAAAATTACTATATTTTTTGTGCTGTGGTAACAGTTTGAAAAAATTTAAGAATTTTTTACGCGGAGAGAACTTTATACGAAAAATTGCTTTGTTTTATTATTTTATTTTGTTTTTTAATTATTTTCTTTTTTGTTATTTGTACTGTGGTAACGGTTTGGAAAAAATTGAGGATTTTTCACTAGGTGAGAAATTTATACGAAAAATTACTTTGTTTTATTTTCAAAAATTCTGTTTTATTCTGTTTTTTTTCATAATTTCGTTTTTTTTTGTACTGTGGTAAATGAAAAAATTTTAGCATTTCTCACAAGGAGATAATTTTATACGAAAAATTGCTTTGTTTTATTTCAAAAAATTTTGTTTTATTTTGTTTTTTCATAATTTTGTTTTTTTTTTGTACTGTCGTAACAGTTTGGAAAAATTTGAGGATTTTTCATGCAAAACATAATAATCATAATTATAAAATGATCAACATTGCTATATATTTTGTATTAAAAATGATCCTAAAAATTTCCAAACTGTTACCAAAAAGTACACTATTCAATATAGTAATTTTTCGAATATAAAATTCACTCGATGGAGATAATTCTTCGTTGCACTTGGAGCGTTTTTAGTTAACCTTGTATACCGTCTGGCGAGAATTCAGGATGATCAATCGTCGAAGTATTCCGCGATTCAGCGTTATCGCCGCGGCTTGGCGGGGAAGATCCGAGATTTTCCTTTCGTTAGAGCTCGGCGAGAGGCGTATTCTCCTCTCGCACAGTCGCACAGATAATCGGCTAATTTCACGCTCGATTCTACGGGCCTTTTAGCCTCCGGGGGTAAAGGTAAGTTTCCATCTCAAACGGCGGCGGCCTTTATTCTCTCTTTCCCTCTTATCTCGTTCAACTAATTACATTTTTGTTTGGCCCTCTGCCTGTGTCACTTTGGAATACAAAGCTAAACGTATATGGCCCCGGCATCAAGTGGAACGGGAGGTAAGAGGACGGATATGCGAGGGATGACGCTGGTCGGGGCTCGAAGCGATGCGAAGGGTGCTCGCGATATCGTCACGACTCTCAAGCCAAGGAATCTCTCTCTCTCTCTCTCTCTTTTCTTCTCTCATGAATATACTAATAGCTTACGAAGCTACTCTCATATTCCATATTCGCAAGCTCCACTCTTATTCCTTGCTCGAGGACTCCCGGTACTTTCCTCCCTTGGATATAAAGTACAGAAATTTCGAGTGCGACCTTTTCAGATGAAAAATGTTGACTCTGAATCATTTGTTTCTCCTTTCCCTCGTCCCACCATCGAGGGCTCATTCAGCATTGTTTTGACATTTTACCACATTACCCACTTCAGATATATAGGATAAATCTCTCCTATGTTCGAATATCTGATTTTCTTGCTTTCATTTTACCTTTTATACACGAAAAGAATTTTATTCTTAAAATTATACTATTCGAATCATTATACTTTTATGATTCGTGTGATTCTTATTATCAAAATTATTATGGTAATTTGTATAAAAAGAAACCTCACAGTTTTTTAATACAAATTATTGTATATAATTTTCTACGTGTATACTCGTTATTATTATTGTTTAATTTTTATATAATTATATATTGAAAAACTTGAAAGATTTTTGAAAAATTTTTATAAAAACCGGTCCGAAATGTTGAAACGAGGAAATACGTTTGTGGCGAGTGAAGTAAAACAGGAGAGCAAGATGGTTGGAAAAAAGCTCGTGTCACGTATATGGTTTCCGTGAAAGCTCGGAGCACGTTGGCCCATAAGGGAACGAAATCGTGAATCGATAATACCGCACTCGTGAACTCGCCGCTTACTTCGTGAAGGAAGAAAAAAAAAGAGAGAATAAAGGGGCGAGCTCGCGGGGTGTATGGAAAGAGGTTATGCCAGAAGCTCGAGCGTTCCTTTCCAAATTGGCTACTCTTTCGTGTACGTGAAAAGAAATTGCATCGAGACCGCGCGAATAAGAAGACGGCCCGCGTGAACGAAAACTAGGTCGTACCTGTATATGATAAATAGATGTCTCATATTATGTATACTTTATTCATGGAAAGAAGAAAATGATACTGAAACACGAGTCCAAAGAATTTCGTGACAATAAGTACATTTTATATTTTACTTTCTTCATCCTCGAATCGTTTTTATTTGATTGCTACGTTTTCCAAGTTTGCCATTATTTGCTTTATTAAAATATTATTATGCTTATCGTACTTTTTTTCTATATTTATATTAAAATGGGTTAAATTTTATTTTTTTGTATTATTTTTATATTGTACATGGGTGTGAGTTCTTATCAAATAACAGCTAAATCGAGAGTCGAAAAATGTCTGACGGAAGGATCTGGGTTAAAAGAAGACAAGCGAGGATGTCTGGTAGGGAAAAAGTCATGAAATAAGTTTCTGCTGGGCCTGCCGGAATAGGCTATCAGAATTTGCCGTCTAACTTGGAATTAAGTAATCGCTGTTTGCATATTAATTGTTCATTAGGAAAAAGCCGGGGGGTGAGAGTTCACAGCTTGCCGAAGCCAGAAATCGCTGGACTGCTTTTGTTCGATCTTCTCGTTGATATAATTATTCCTCTTTTTTTTATTATTATTATTTCTTTCTTTTTTGTTTGGCTTTTCTTTCCCTCGTGCTTCACAAAGTAAATTCCAAACTTCCAAGAAAAATATCGAGATTCTTTGCTTTATTCTTTCGTTTTTTCTTATTCTTTGCCGGGGATGAATATTTATTCGAACTCTTTCGTCTTCTTTACATTTTCTGGGACAGCAAGGACATCGGCTCTTCGTTCTCCGTATTCTTGTTACTACAAGCGGCTCCCTTCTCAATATGCAGATTTTTTTAATCATTCCCACCGACAATAAGTTGAAAAAATGGCTCGGCCAGGACAAGCCGCAATATGCTTCATTTTTCTAAAGTGGATCCTCCCTGCGAAACTGGATTGCGAAAAAATCTCCGGCATAGGGTTAATTTGGATTGAAATTTATTCTCCCGGTACACCTTATGTTACTCGTCGTGCTGTGCTTTTATGGTAATCTTCCTCTTCTCCTTTCCTCGAGCAAGCTTTTCAAGAAATTGAACGACAAAAATTCTTTCACCTCGGAAAATTTGATAACATAATGCGATCAAAACTATAACTTGAACCGAAAATTGAATTTATAATTCGGACCGCGAGCGAAAATCGAATTTTTTTCGTTGGAAATTCTTTTCAAAATTTATTTTTCGAAATAACGAATGCAGAAGTGACGCTGCTGAAAAAAAGATAAAGAGAGCGAGAGAGAGAGAGAACGAGATAAAGTCTAGTTGTAAAAATTGTGTAATCTGCAAGCGGAAAATTATTTCGGTAATTCATTTTTTAAAATGACGTATGAAAAAATAATGTGACCCTTGCGGAACGAGGAGGGGATAAAATTTCGTTGTAAAAAGAGTTCTAAAGCCAGAAGGATAAACTGAAAAATAGAAAAGGAATAAAACTGACACTCGAGGACTCCGAGCGAGGCGAGAGCTGAAAAATAGTTCGAATTTATAGGGATTCTCGCAAAATTCAGGATGAGTCGTAAAATTCACTAGACCGACTAAATAATAAGTTTCTCATTGGAAAACTTTATTAGTATCTCCATCTGAGATTCCACGGCGGACATTATCCTTCTCTTCTTTTCCTCCTTCTTTCTCTCTCGCTCCCCCGCAAACGCTATACTTCTCCCTTTACGATCCGGGCGTATATATAAAATCCGTTTTCTGGCACTAGTCCGTAACATTGTCGGTAGTAAAAATACGATGAGGAAATGTATGGACGAGCATGAAAAAAAAACAAAAAAAAACGAAAACAAGCAAAAGTATGAGAAAAAAGAATGAGGAAAAAAGTTCGAAAGTATCGTACGCAATTCACAGTTTCATCTATTTGCGGAGTGACTTTTTGGCCAATAAAAATATCATGCATTTTTTGGAGACGCGAGAGAATGCGATCGTCGCGTTGCGTGCCAAATCATTTCCATTCTCGCGAAACTGGTTGCATGTATTCTGCTTTCAATCGACCAATTTTTTTTTTTTTCAAAAAAGAATATCCAATCCTCAATAAATATATTAGTAAAATATATCTTTGTGGCGCAATATAAATGATTTATTTTAAAAATTATATTAAATTCAGTAAATGTAATTTAAAGTTTCTAGATAAAATGTCAGGGCAGCTCCTAAACTATCTAGAAATTAATCATTATTATTATTATTACGACGATACAAAAATTATTTATCTCACTTTAAAATTGGATCAAGGGGTGTTTAACTATATACAAGAATTTTTCAAAAAATAAAATAAAAATAAACCTTATATAGGAATGTTATGGTTAAAAAAGTAGGGTCATTGATGTAAAGTTATTTGATAAAATCGTTGTTATACATGATTATTTGTTCGAATATTTGGGAGACGTCTTGATATTCCACAATTTTTATTTCATTCGATGAATTTGTATATTTTCTTATTAATTTTCTAAAATAAACCTTTTGCAAGTTACATACTATTTTTATTCAACTATTTCTGACTATTTTGACGTTTGTACTCGAGTAACACTTCAACTGTTGATTATTTTATTTTCTAATATTACAATTATTTGTAAAAATATTTTACATTTGAACAATGCATCCATTTTCTTATATACGTATATTCTTTACTCAATGATCTCTATTTTTTTTGTAAATTAAGTGAATTATAGTAAGACAAAATCTTGAAAAAGCCAATGAACATAAAGTAGAAAAGTAGTTGGGAAAAAAGATGAAAAATCGAGCGATGAAGAAAAAAAGGATGTTTGACATCATGACGAAATGATCGAGTCAAAAAGGGTCACAAGGTGTGCTCCTCGTTTACCAGCTGGTGTGCTCAGCGAGGACTGGAGCAACTCGTCGAGAAATTGAGCACAACGGAGCAGGCCCTGGTAGAAGGCGAGGGAGGAAACAGCGCGCCAGCAGGGTAAAGGAGAAAAGGGTGGATGACAACCGGTTAGTTTGCACTACAAGGAAAGGGCACCCTCTGAATATTGCATCCTCAGGAGCAATATGCTGGAAAAGCACTAACTGCGCTTCCGAACAAAGTGAGGAATGTTGAAGGTGAAGCCGGGAGTGACGGGGAGGGAGGGAGGGGGGCTTCTCGTTTCTCCGAATTTACACCCCCAGGTCACATTGTTGTTTCTTCCTTTAATCATGACTCTTGTGTATACACTGAATATATGCGTATGTAGGTAAAATTTAGTACTCCCTCATTATCATAGATCATTGCTAAATTGAAATTTCTTCCCGAGCTTGTTAAACATTGTTATATAACACTTCAAGCTGAAATTTCGTAATCTTCATTTATTCAGAACGGCATACATTTATTTTTACAGATGTATGAGGGATATTTTTACAAATAATGAGAATTTCATCAATTTTTTATAAATAATGTATTGCTTCATATATGGAATTGTGAATTTTTTCTTGTGAAATTCTTGTGAATTTTTTTTTATGTATTCGTAGTAGTGTTCATATTGTATAAACAGTAATTTCAAAACGTTTTACTAAATTTTTATTCATCTAATTATTTAAACAATAAAAAATGTTTAAATTATTGTTAAAAATGCTCAAGTTATGAATTGATAGTGAAACTAAGATTGAAAAAATCAGCAACTTTTTAGCAAAAATCAGAGTCTGGATTTTACAAATTTAACGTCAAGAATTTACTTTTTGATGATTGTCTGCGTATCATAAATCCTTAAATTACATTATTTTTGAATAATCGAAATAAATTGATGACGTTAAGAAATTAGTTCACTCGTTGACGTATTATTTTTTGAGGAACACACAAGGGCGCTCTGCGGACGGAAAAATCGATAATTCTCGTTGCGAGGAACTCGAATGAGTCTGAGACGGGAAAAGGCAAAGAGAACAGAAGCCGCGGAATGCTGAAGCCAAGTTTCCTTTGCCGGCAAGTTTCGTAGCCTGAAAATCGGTGTTGTAGGCTACACCTTACGCCGAGATGAACACTGAATTAATATCCTGACGTGAGGCAAAGTTCACCTGGCTTTACAGATGGTTGATCTCTTGATATTTCACCCTTTAACGCAATCTTTTACCTTCTGATGTCTTTTGGATTACTGCGGAGAACTTCTACTTTTACTACACCGCCCAAAATTCTCGTGTTTCTTAGGAATATTCAACGTTGAACTATTTCAGTTATGCTCGTCTACATGCCAAATTATAATTTTCTTCCAATATTATGAATTTTCATGCTATTCAACAGCATGCGAATGCACATTGTACTTATTGTCATTAATGAGGAATATCGGTAATTAGAAATATGTATATGTTTTTTGAAATAATAACAAAAAAAATATTATGGGTAATACATTTTCTTGAAAATCTTTGGGGTATTCAATGTACGTTTGCTCGTCTACATGCCAAATTATAATTTATTTCCTCCAATATTATGAATTTTCACACTACTCAACAGCATGCATATTCACATTACGTTTATTATTATCCTTACAACAAAGTATATAAATAATTAGAAACAGATATTTTCTTCGATAATAACAAAAAAAAGTATTTATGACTAAATTTTCTTGGGAATTTTGGGGTATTCAACATTTAATTACATGTCAGTTTGCTTGTCTACATGTAAAATGATAATTTATCTCGATTTTTATGAATTTTTATGGTATTAAACAAGATACACACGTACATTACTTATTATCCTTCATAAGAAATATTAATAACTAGTAATATATATTTTATTAAATACTAACAAAAATATTATTCGTGACAGAAATTTGATTATTTATTATTTATTTATTTATTATATTACTTATTTCATTTAGTAATAAAATAAAATTACTAAATAAAAATGTACGTTCTATTTATTATATTCAATTAAGAATATTAATAATTATAAATATATATATATTTTTTAACTAGTAACGAAAAATTCATATTATTCTCTACGTGAAAATAATTCTCGTCTTCTTTTTTTTCAGGTACGTAAAAATCGAAGAAGTACTTTTTATTGCGATTGTTTGGTGAGTACTCTATTGTATCTAGAACTGGAATCGAAATTTATATTGATATCGTGCTTCATAGAATATTGTTCATCGTTGAGCCTAAAAATTCCAGCTTGAACGATAAAAGTCAATATTTTTGTAAAATTTTATGCACACGCGCGTAAACATTTGAAAATCTATCAAAGGACTTTTTCCTCTTTTATATTTCATACAGGTCTTGCAACTGCCGATAAAAAGTTGCCGGTGCGCATGAATTCTAAAATGTACTCGTGATTCAAGCGAGATTTACCCGCGCCAATATTCGCGCTGGCGAAAAAACAAAATGAAAAATCTTTCATCGCGCTTGTCGCATTTTTCGTGGATCGATATACAACAAAGAGCGAAATTGCGAATTCGTGATCCCGAAAAAATTTCTTCGCCCTCCTTTTTATTGAAAAATGTGCGCTCAACGTGTGTATTCGCGTTAAAAAAAAGCGAGAGATTCTTTAAAAAACATTGTTAATTTTTATTTCGGTAAAATAAGAGCTGCGAAAGAGACGAAAATTGATATCAATCGGAAAAATGGAATCGCGAGGTCGGTCAAAGCTTTTAACGTCGAGAGTTTTCCACAAGATGCGATCCGTCATAATACCGCAATGGATATGGGATAAAAACACAGACGCCCATCTCTATATTTTCTATACACAAAGAAAAAAAAAACGATTTCATTCGTTGTGCACTCTCGACTCTCGACAGTTTGATCCATGTTAAATTCTCTCTCGTTTATTCGATCGTCGATACACACACTTTCCCCTCGCCCCTGCCTCAAATTGTACCGCGTACGCGCTCGCACTTCTCCTCTCCGGACCTTCCCGATCTTCGCACACACGAGCCCGAATCACTCGCGTCACTCCCGATGACTGATTCTCCATCGTTCATTTTTTCCACCGTGCTCACGCATTTTTTTCCCTCCTTTTCATCTTTTTCCCTCGTGCGTTCTTGTCGCTCTTTAGCCAATAATTTGATTTTGATTTAGACTTGCAGTCCCAAAACAGTTGTTGTTCTAGAAAAAAAAACGAAGCAACTGCTCAGGTTTACGAGTTATTAAATAAAAAATTAATAAAAAATAATTTGGAACAATATATTCGATAAAATTTTACAAACTTTTCGTTAGCAAAAAAATGTTTATATAATAAAAGTAGACAAGTATCTTGACTCGTTTTTTACAGTGCATCTATTTTGTACTGTTTTGGAGCTATTAGTCTTATTTTTGTAAAGTTTGCTAGAAATTTATTTACTCCTACCGACATGTGTGTATTATTTAATAATTTTTAAAGTACTGTAGCAATTATTATAGACATTCAAATGAATTGTTTCATGAATAATTAACTCTGAGCATCTAAATATTCATGCAATGACAATTGTCAATATTTCAATCTTCATTAATTACAATAGAGCTTATGAATTTATATTTTCGTCATATTGGTTTTTATTTTAGAATATAAAAATCTTCTAAATATTAAGGGTTGTTTGTGCATGAAGTATAATGTTTTGGTATTTATTGAAATTATATAAATCAACAGTTTTCAGAATTCGATTAAATTTTGCACACTGTTATTCTTCAAGGTATAGAAGAAGTCACGTGACAATCTGTAAAAAAGTTTAACTTGACACTGAGAAAGGAGTGTTTTGTTGGTGTATTATTCAAATGATTCATGATTGTTTGATTTTAGTATCGTTGTTAGCAAAGTAATTAATAAATTGTTTCAGCAAACATGATATTTGTTGGAAACATTTGATTTTATATTTGAATAAATTTGGTTGAATGAAACTATAAAATTTACTTATGTGCATTGACTCAGGGTGTAACAAAAAATGTAATTTTATAAGAAAAAAAACGTATTTTTTTTCAAAAGCATAGAATGCATTTAATTAATTATTGAATATTTTGTACGTATGAAGACTGCAAACTTTTTAAAATAGAGGCGTGAAAATTCTCAGCTGTAAATGTATCACAAATCGCTGTTGTGACTCTGAATTGTTATTTTAAAAGAAAACGAGATTATTTTGCAACAAAAACAATCGTAACTCTTCAATTTTCAAAATTTATCTAAAAAAAGCATCTGTATATCAAAAAATTCGGGAAAAAAATGTGAATATGGAGGGCACGAGAGAATACGTATAGGGGCGAAATCGTGGTAAACGCGAACAATTGGCGAAGATACATAAATACAGTAACGTGCAAAAGTTTCGAGCCAACATATTTTTCGTGGATATTACATAGAAATATAATGATTCAGGATATACAAAAGAAATATAAAAAAATAATATATAATTTTATTTGAAAACAACATATTATAAACAGTGATATTTCTCTCAAACAATTAATTAAAGTATTGGGTCATATACTAATGCGTACACTGAGAAAAAATGTTGATTGAATCTACTAAAATTTTGTTGATTCAATAAATATTGGTTGAATCAAATAAAATTTCGTTGATTCAACCAAATTGTAGTAGATTCAATCAACATCTTTTCTCAGTGTATGAAAAAACAAAACTATAATCATTCGAAAAATAACAAAACATGGTTTGATTTCTTTACTAGAGTTAGTACTTTGTTGCCATGCTCTTGAAAACGATTATAGAAGTACATCGTGCTTTTCCTGATAAATAGAATATTTGCAATAACATATATAAACTTTTACCTTTTTTAGACAATTTTAATACTATTTCTTGAATTTTCGTGTGTTTCGCCATCGCGGCAGAAAGTAGACTAATTCTTCATTTTTCAATGTTCCTTTTTTTCGTGTGTTTCGACATATAGCGGCAGAACGTAAACTGATTTTTCATTATTCTTTATGTTTTGAACTAATGCGAAAGAAAATGTGAACAAACCGCACGACCAGAGCCAAGTGGCCCAATACACTGCGCCGCAGCAGTGACCAAACATATGCGACGCTGCGCACAGACAATACGCTATACAAAAAAAAAATAATATATACTACACGCTGCTGTCCATTCCATAGCTTTTCTTTAAAATGATGAAGAATTTCAGGCATTGAATATTTTATCGAATGAATGAAAAAAAAAACAACGATTAGCCCGAAACTTTTGCAAGCCACTGTACACGTGGCCCAGGAAAAATCGACTTCAGCGATTGTTTCGTATTCGCACATATAGTATGTATGCACGCGTATCTCCCTGTATATATAAAATATACCATTCATCCCTCCTTCCACCTTTTGCTCATCGCTTTGCGCTCGGTGTGCACTTGGACAAAGAGAGCCATTCGCGCGTGTTCGACAACTCGTTTTCTTCCTCGATTTTTATCATTCGTTCTACGTGTGTTCGATTGCTCGGGTGATTTGCATTGTTTTCACTGCGGAGACGGTTAACATTTTCCCAAAACAAAAGAAGAAAAAAACAAAAAACAAAAAAAGAAATTAACGCTGTAAAATTGAGCAAAATGAATGGAGCGAAGAAATACTATATATTGTAAAAAAGAAAGCCATTAAAAGAGTCGACAAAGAGATTCATTTTCCTCGACAAAGGAAATTTCAGGAGAGCGAATCGACGCAAAAAAAAATGGCGAAGGGAGTGAAAGAAGAGAGTGTATGAAGAGGACGCAAAACCGTGGCGTCGAGTTTTCGCCGTGAAGGATTTTTATCGTTATAAATTTAATTTTCGTACAAACAAGTGGAACGGGAGCTCGCTCTTGTTTCTCGTGAATGGCGAGGGATGTGCGAATGTTGTCGAAAATAAAAAAAAAATAAAAAAAGCACGCAGAAAGGTGCGGGTACTTAGCGGAAGGATTGTTTTTCTTCGCGACAGCTTCTTCCCCGTCCGGCCACTGATACTCTCCGGAGTCGTAATCTTGTTTTCTCGTTTTTCCGCGAGTGAGTCATCCCCGTCGTCTGCCTCGTCGTCGTCGTCGTCGTTGCCGGTCGAATGGCTTGGAAAGCGGTCGAGCTAACTGGTTATCCTTAATCCAATAAAACTCAGGCATGAAGTGTACGAGAGGGGGAGAGACGAAGAACCGGCCGGGGGGGCCGGAGGATTCGCCAGGCAAAATTTAATATCCAACGCCATCAAAAGTTGCGTGGATTGTTTCCAGTCAGTTGTGACTCTCGCTCTCGTGTATTCATTCAATTTTTAATATACACATATCTCCCTTTTTACATCTCTCTCTATATATAACGTATATAATAAAAATATACGCGCGCATGTCCCTGCATCGGTGAACAATTTCATATAATTCTCTCTCTCTCTCTCTTTTTCTCCTCCGTGCATTATTCTCTCTCTTCTTCCGCCATCAGCTTTTCACACCATCCCCGCAAAACGCGGATCCAAACCGAAAATACGTCGTGGCGTTACTCTCCGGACCCCTTTCTACTCCATTTTACTTCCTCCGATATTTAATTAAAGATCGTCTTGTCGAGATACTAATAAATAACGGGAAAAATTATTTTTTTTCCTATTTTTGTTCAAGTTTTTATAGTTTGTTTTCATCGTTTTTGAACAAATATTACATTTGTTTTATTTTTCTTCGTCCAATATTTAATCAAATAAATTCTCATCGCAATATAAGCATACGGTATATATTTTGATTTTTTTTTTGGTTTATTTTAAATATGTAGAACAAAAATTACGTTCGTGCGATCTCGTAAACAACAAATTCGATAAATTAATCTTGTTTATCTTTTTCACCCAATTGTTTACGATTAGATATTTAAAAAATTTTATCTTGAAATGAATGTGTGATGAAAAAAAATACCTTTTTCAATATTTGAAATTATTGTATAGTTCATTTTTATCTGTTGTTGGAAAAAAATTATATCCGCGGTTCACCATTCGAGTGCGTCGGGATGGAATCAACTAAAACGGAATTACTGTTGCAACGTTCGTGTTTATCCTTTGCGGTTCAGACGCATTCGTACTTATCGTTATTAATCAGAAGCTCGCGTACATGCTAGTCGACGCGAGGTTGGTTGTATTACGGAAACGAAAGGCAAGGATCCTTCTCTCTTTCTATTTCTATTATCGTATATACATATATATGTATCGTACCAGACTGCACTTTCCAGGATTCATTTGTCACCATTTCTCCTCTTCGTCTTGCCCTACCGAAATTCCAAAACCGCGTATACACCGACCGCGAATTTCATCTTCGAAATTACGAATTGCCAAGCGAGCGAGAGGAAAGTTAAGGATTCCCTGATAATTGCGACACTTTATAAATGCGAGAACTATTTTGATAAGGCACATTTATAAACGAAGAGCAAATGCGATAGTGACAATTCTTATAATCATAAAAGTATGTGATTGAAATTTATGAAATGCTTCATTAAGGTAGTTCTATATCAGTACTAAGTGAAAGTGAAATCGAAAGTTTTTATCTCAATTTATCTCGATACAATGTGGTTTTTTATGAGTTTAAGATTATTAAGAAAAGTTGTTGCTAATTGTTTTAAGAAAAATATATTAAAAATTCCAGGTCATCCAAGGTGATCTGTACTTGCTATGTATGTATGAAAATTTAAAAAGTTATAATCTTAGGATTTAAAACAAAAATAAAGAAAGCTTCTTTGAAGTACAATAAAGAGCTATGCTAAATTTTAAGAAGGTTCACCATCTAGAATTGAACATATTCAGGACTGAAAATTGCAATATTTAATATGGACTCTTATGAGAGAGCATCGAAAATAGGGATTTTTAACAATAAAGATCTCGAGTTCTACGTAGTGAAACCTCTTTAAATTTAATATACCAATTGCACATTGTATCAAAGAAGGTTTGCAAATTTTTAACAAAATACTAAGAAAACGATTTTATGATAGAACTATCTTAAATTTACAACATGTTTAGATTTTCTTGTAGTTTGTGCTCCAATAAGCAGCAAAAAGAAGTGAGTGA
Source organism: Cremastinae sp. A BG-2022a (assembly GCA_030522545.1). Classification (NCBI taxonomy): domain Eukaryota; kingdom Metazoa; phylum Arthropoda; class Insecta; order Hymenoptera; family Ichneumonidae; species Cremastinae sp. A BG-2022a. The sequence goes on along the minus strand of JAPYYW010000205.1, from coordinate 34,512 downwards.
AATATGCAATAGATGTTATTGGTTATCCAGTTCAATACAAGTTCTTATTTCTTGTAGTTTGTGCTGTAAAAAGCAGTTTAATGGAAGTGAGAAAAATATAATAAATATAATTGTTTATCTAGTTCAATTCAATTTTTTATACGATTCGAATGAGAACAAAAAATGTGAAGAGTATAAAAAAATTGCAATCTTTATGTATAGAAAATGCAAAAAATAAAAATTTATTATTGAAATTGTAAAAAATTTTCACAAAATTTAAGCCATGTTTAAATTTTCTTTTAGTTTGTGCTCCAAAAAAAGCAGCCTGATAAAAGTATGAAAAAAATATCATAAATATAATATTGTTTATCCAGTTCAATTCAATTTCTTACGCGATTCGTGTGAGAACTAAAAAAATGTGAGGGGAATAAAAAAAAACTTTTCATACGATTTAACTCATATTTAGATTTTCCAGTAGTTTTCGCTCGGAGAAGCGCGGCCTAACGGAAGTGAGAAAAAAAAAGCGAAGTGAAAAAAAAGCGGGGGGAAAAGAAAGAGAGGAAGAGCGCACTAATTGGAAAATAAGAGTATAAAAACAGTGAAACCCGATAATTGCTCTCGCGGTTGAGACGAAGTGTGAAATCGCCTATTATGAATAAACGCGTGCGGCGATGAATGTTCGCGGTCATCAACGTCGAGTTTTTCATTTTTATCTCTCGCTCCTTTTTCTCTCATTCCCGTCGACTCCCGCACACCTCCGCCTTCGTTTAATATAAAACAAATCGAGTGAACGTTTTTTTTTCCACCGAGAAACCGCGATAGGATTTTTTCTTCCGCTCCGCGTTTCGTTTCTTTCGTTGGTAACGTTTCGAAATGTAACACACATCAGATTGGGAGAAGATTTAACGATCCTGGCGGACGCGATATTTGACTCATTTTTCGAGCTTCCCTAATTTTTTGCTCTATTCGCTGTAATTTTCTCGTTACTTTTTGGCTCTCATCCCGGTTGAAAATAAGGTGAGCTGTGCATGCAGCGAAGAATGAAGCTTTTTTTTGTCCAAGTCTGTTTAGTCGACGCGGGTGTTCTCTCGCTTCGACACCGCGATCAGGAGAACATTTTCCTTTCGTGCACTATATATACTTTTTCTCCTTTCCCTTGTTCCTTCCTCATCCCTGTGGCCGACCCGGCGGATTCTCTTTGTATGCACAAGTGTTCGACGTCGCAGAATGACGCCAGTCGCGACTTCCTCTCGAAACGTTTCACTCGTCGTCTCGCTTTTTCTCACGGGCCGGAAAAAAAAGCTCTGAAAGCCTTTCCCCAACGATCCGGCAACCGAGACATCACTCGGAATCTCGACGTTTTTCACCGGCTGGAAAAATATACAATTGGCTGTACCGCTTCCCTATATAGGAGCCGTGCGCGTGAACGACCATTCGGCAAACGAAATCCGGTTTCGGCGTCGAAGCCTTATGCATCGAGCCTTCACGTGAAAAAATTCGGAGTATGAAAATTGTTGAGAATTTTGCACAAAAAAGAATCTGAGGGAAAATCATCGCTATATTTAAGGTAGGAGTCGCGTGACGGTCGATTCAAAAGTTTGGCTGTATACGTGTTAACTTGATGTTGAATCATCACTTGAGTTTTTTTGAGACAGAATTTTTTTCAGCATTTGTACACTGATCTTCTTTGACATCATATTAACATGTTTGCGAAACTTTAAAGAGGCTTCACCATGTGGTTATCGAGATATTTATTTTTAAAAATTGTCACTTTTAACATGGGCTCTTGTGAGAGAGCAGAAAATGTGACGACTTTCAACAATTAATATCTCGATTACTAGATATGGTGAAGCTTCATAAAATTTGGCATACATTTCGACGTGACCTCAAAGAAGATTTGTACAAATTTTTAAGAAATTCTGTCTCAAACGATTTTACGCGACTCCTACCTTAAACGCAAAAATATGCATATACAAAATCATTGGAAAATGTTTATTTATTGAATAGTACATAGAAATATACTTTTGTCAAAAGTCATGGCAGTGACTTGAGGCAAGTACTTTTACAGCCGAGAGCAGTCACGTTTTATGCATATCTCGAGAGTAAATAATTTTTATAGATATCTAAAATCCTCATCAATTAATATTAAATTCATTGTAAAGTTGGGAAAAACTCTATCAAGCCTATAATATTTTGCATTTATTAAATCACGAATACACAAATTAACAAAACTTAAAAATCATTCGACAGCTCCATTTCGTTAACATCACTCGAAAATAAATAAAATGGCTCTAAAACAGTACTCGCACTGTAAAAACGAGGCACGTACATCCATAGAGGTAGTGTAATTGTTGAAGAAAAATCTATGAAATATTATTTGAAACAGCGTGTACTTGCCAAGTTTTTAAGAAAAATTATTATCCCTACAATAAAAAAATATGATTAACTCAGCAAGTATGCTGTCCCAAAAAATTTGTCATCAATTATTCATCAACAATAACACAATGCAATTGCCTTATTTTTTAAAGAATGATTCCTTTTTTTATTGCCACAAAATTTTCTTTGGAATAAGGAAGCTTTTCTCATGGAAGAAAAACGCGCTATATACGATGTTATTCGAGGTCGGAACATCTTGGCTGATGTTCGAAAGGATAAGTCATGGGCTACTCGTAAATCTGGGCATGGTCTGCACACGAAGCGCTCGACCATTCTGACCGGTTCGGGTCTTGCGGGAAAGGGTTTGAAGGAAGGTTTGTATCCGGGGGTGGAGGCAAAGCTTGATCTCTCGAGGAAGGATTCCGAAGAAGGCACTTGACACCGCGAAGAGCGCGAGAAACGACGAAGCGAAAAATAGCGAGAGCAGAAGAAGAAAGATATATATATATAAAGGGAATAAGGGTTTGGGGTTGAAGCTTTTCCGAGCCAGGATTAAGGACAGCTCGGCGATGCAACGCTTGCCACGGTCATGGCGCGTTCGCTTCTTCCTCTTTTTCCGTCTCCTTCGAAGGACTTCACCTCCTCGTCCTTTGATCCTGACCTCTCTCGCCCTTCTCCCGCCCTCCTGTTTCGCATCAGAACCAGAAGCCGCGAAGGATTAATCGCTGAAACACACCGCCAAGCCCATTAAACATTAATCTTAGCAATAATTCCTATGGCAAAACTCCTCATCCGCCTTTTAACCTACAGATGCAACTAGCTTTCACTTTTTCAGCATCGATCTAACGAGGTTTCTATACATTCGTTGTGCAATTTCTTATTTTCGTCATTCTTGAAAATATTTTATCTGGGCAAAAAAATGCCTGTTCTATAATAGTTTTTCTTAAAATAAAAATAATAAAATCTTTAATTATAATGGAAAAACTTTGCTTTTTATAACTTGCAGCAATTTATATAATGAGGATTTTGTACCTTCGTGTACATTAATCATTCGTTAGTTTTCAAACTGTTAATTTTATTGTAATAAAATATATTTCTTGCTCTGAGATTTTTTCCTAATACAAAAAATCAATTTAATATGCTTCTATTACGATTAGTAATTTACCAATTATTTAAATTATTATTTGACATGTGTCGGTAATTAATTTTTTTTCAAAGCTTTAATAAATTGATGTATGATTGTTGATTAATTATGCTATCAACCTAAAAATGTCCACAGAAAATTATCTGTTTTGAAATTGATAATTACGTAAAATGTAGATATAAACGAAATTTACACAAGAACATAATTAAAAGATTGGATCTACTGAAACGTGATTGAATGGACAAATTTAGAGTATTTGTCGTAAAGGCATACAAACGTAATTTTTACCGTGGTTTCTGAAAATATTGTCGTTCTGCATCGATAATATTGTACAATTCTTGAATATAATTGTTAATCAATTAAAAGGCAATTATTTGTTATCAAACTGTTCATTTTTATTACAGACAGTTTTGTAAATTCATGACGAATCTCTATTTATTTTGCATCCTTCAAAATTTTTCACCAAAAGTGATGAGCACACAGTTTCCTCTGTTTACCAAAATATTTTTCACTCTGTGAATTAAAAATAATTAATCATTTTTTTGACAAGCGTGGGAAGTACCTCTTTTAAATCTCACGAGCATTTTTCTTTAATTTGTTTCTGTAACTGCGTTTGGTGTAGTTTGTTAACGGTAAAGAAAAATCGTTCTCGTTGATTTGAAGCGGAAAAGGGCAAACGGACATTGGCTGAAGTTTGCAACCGAGTTGATGAGGAAGCGGGCGATTCCCTTTTTCTCAAACGTCCCTTTACAGTCTTCGGCTATCCGGGCCGAGGTCGTTACAACACTCGTATAATCGGCGAAAGAGAACCGGAGGGGTGGAAAGGAGAAAAGCTTCGACTAACCCCCTGGAGATTTATGCACCGGATGTGACTCGGCTCACCGAATGGTTTATGAGTTTCGAGCGTTAAACGTAAGCAACTCTTCTTCCCTGTCTTGTTTCCTGCCCGACGTGTTCCTCGCTCTTTTATATCCCCAGCTATCAACGCGAAACTAATTTCCGATTAAACCAAATTTTCCTCCAAATTGACTGATGAAAAAAAAAGTTCGAAGAAGTTAAATCGTTACAAAACGTCCATGCCCAACGATTCCCAATCGACACGTATCTAGTTCAAGAAACGTTTTACAAACGCAAGAACTTCCTCATGAGATAAATAAACGAGCATCTTGATAAAAGAACGTCTCTCCTCGGATGACCCAAAAGATTTTTCTTAAGAGTTAGCCTCTCAGAAATTCGACCTCGATCCCCCGGTAGTGAAAGGCCTTTTGCGAATTTTTAAAGGCATTAGGTCCTTACAGAGGAAAGTTAGAAGAGCAAGTAATCGTGAATTCGTACAATGCGGAGCTTTTAAATAACAAAGACGTGAGCCCGTGGTCCAAGAGATTACGTAATCTCGAGGATCTCTCGAAATTCACCTCTTCCCAGGAATAAAAAAAAAGCTCTGATCCTCCGGCACAGTTGTATTACGAACTCGGAGGAATGAGAAAAAAGGTTAAGGTTAAATGAAAGATAGAAGAAAAAAAAAGCATATAGTAGCTTGAGGTAAACTGCTTTTGGATGGCAGGGAAAAAAAATCTGTGGCGCAAAAATCAGTCGGAAATCGTCTAGAAATATTCAAAGTCATAGAGGGCAATGGGAGGATCTTCGTGGAAGTACTCGAACGATACTATTTGCAATTTTTATACTTGTATCGAAGTGAGGAGCTTCCTACTCGTAACGATAACGTTCCTCGTCGAGGATTTCGATTTTCTCGCCTCTGGCTTTCCTCCCCAGACTTTTTTCCATATCCTATCGAAGTCGTACAGAGACCCCTAACGCACTCGGAAATGTCTCAAGAATTTTCTTACCTCGCAGGAGCCTGCACTACGGCTAACCGTAAAAGTTCAATACGTTTACCCCCCCCCCCCCCGTCTTGAATTTTCATTTTATTTTTATTTTTACCGTTTCACCCATCGGAGCTTTATTTTAATTGGCAATTGGCGTGAAATTTTTTGTTCCAACGACGTCGGGAGATTCTTTTTTTTTCTCGAGCTCTTTCTCCTCTCATTTTCCACTCCTAGCGTCTTACTGTTGGCTTTGTCCGGCTAAGGAAGAACCCCTTCGTGTCCGTGAAACAATCCCAGGATCGATTTCTCTCGTGCACATTTGTTCACGTCTGGAACAAAGAGCACGCGATAAGGAGAGGAAAAGAAGCTTGCACGATTTCATCGTGGCTTGGCAAAGGACGACGTCGTGGATTCCTTTCGCGTTTATTACCGTTAGAGGCTCATGCCAAATAGTCAAATATCTCGCGATTGTTTGCCGTACGATTTCTCGCATACAAAGCCAAAATTAAGGTAGTTGTATTGTTTTATCGATTATTTAAGATTTTGTTGACAATTGCTACAGTCGTTCTTTGATATGTCATGCATATGTGTACCAAATTTTAAGAAGATTTTAAGAAATAGAAATTGAGGTATTTATTATTATTAAAAATTCCTATTTTCAGTGCTTTCTCATAAAAGTCCGTGTTAAATATTGCCATTTTCAATCCTAAATATCTTGAAATCTAGATGGTTCACTTTCTTAAGGTAGTTCTCGTGAAAAATGAATTAGGACAAATTTGCTTAAACATTTGCACAAATCTTCTCGGATGTGATCTGAAAATGTGGTCCAAATTTTAAAAATTTTTACCACGTAGAAGTCAAGATATTTGTTATTAAAAATCATGATTTTTCGTGCTCTTTCATATTTTGACTACTAAATGGTGAAACATCTTAAAATTTTGCACAGATTTTTATATAACATCAAAGAAATTTTGTTTAGTTTTTCGAAAAAATCTGACATAAAATTATTTAAAAATTTTTAAATTCATGTAGCATTTATACCCGACCTTGAATTTAGAGTATGTTGTTCTTTAGTCAATTTACAACAACTTTATTTACAACAACATAAAAACCGAGACGAATATTTTTTATTTAGCTGTACCAAGAGAACTATCTTAAAATTTAGCATAACCCTTTATTGTACTTCAAAGAAGCTTCCTCAAGTTTTTTAAAAAAATCCTAAGATTATGATTTTTTTAATTTTCATACATACTTAGGAAGTAAGAATCACCTTGGATGACCTTGAATTTTGAGTATGTTGTTCTTCAAACAATTATCAACAACTTATCTTAATAAACTTAACCTCAAAATCGACATGGTATGGGGGTTAAATTGAAATAAAAACTTTTGATTTGACTGTACCTATAGAACTACCTTAAACGAGAAAAGCATTGATTTTTTTCCCCAGCACACGTCAGCAATGACGAAATTTACGTTTCGTGACAATAAACGAATAATAATAAATTTATAAACAATATAAAAATGTAGTAGTAATAGCAAAAATAATAAAAATAGCAGAAATTAAGGATAATATGGAGAAAGTGGAAACAAAAGAAAAAAAATTAATTGAAAATGTTGCTCGATGAAGAAATGCGCCGACTGACGTGACAAGAAGTTGTTCTTCTTGGCTAAAATAGGCAACGAGACAGAAAGCTTTGAATGGTGGCTCGTGGCGGATATCAATGTTTGCGGTCGTACTAACCGAGAGTGCATATTTGCTTTGCTGACCCAGGTTGTACGGAATGTTATATAGTTGGGGTAGTCAAGAGCCTTTCCTGCCATGTATTAGTTCGTTGGACATAAGCTACGATAAGCTTTCTCGCTCTCTCTCTCCTTTCTCCTCGCTTTCTCCCTCTCGCTCTTTCCTCCCTTGGACTCTCTCACCCTCTCTCCTGGGGGACTATTTAGATAGAAGAGTGGACGTATCGCATGACGCAACTCTCCATGTATATTTTGTATACAGGACATACAAGTACAGGTTCATCCAGATTAACGCAATCACGATGATAAACACGATGTTCAAAAAATTTTGATAAATTTTGAAAAATTCTCGAATCTTGGTTGTATCTGAATTTTGATACAACGATGGGGGTTGTTTCTGGGCTGACAGATACGTTGACTCTCTTCGAGGTGAAAGGTGAAAGGTTCGTGTATTTTCGCATCTTTCACGTTCAGCAATTTTGGATCTCCCTGTATGCACTTGGCAAAGGACGACACGAATCGTTTCGAAATGACAACGACGACGTTTCGTCGGCCGGATAAATGCGAAAGCATTCGTAACGACGATGTCACCGGGTAGACTTGTCCCAAGTAATTCAGCCACGGGCAACAACGTCTTCTTTTAAAGTTTCATTAAACAGTTGGATTCCATCGGGCGATTCCAATTAAAGGGAAAATTAAACATGAGGGAATAATTGAACAAATACATTTTTAGACGATTTTGGACTTTAATAAAGAATTGGGAATGGAATGTTATTTAAAAAATTGAATGAATTATTGTGACGAACTGAAGCTATTAGAGCTAAATATATATACTATTTTTATAGTCGAACTAAATAGTATATACTTTTATAGTAGGACTAAATATGCTTTAGGTCTGGCTTAATTAATGACATGAAATGTAATGCTATTTCTGAATACCAATTTAAATAGACAGGATCTAAAAATATATTTCGTTTTACATAACAATATAATTCAATTATTGTAAAACATACCATGAATTTCTTTCAGTGCACTCTATTTTTTCACTATTTTATATACTATATAATATTTTACATATTAATAAAAAATACACTGAAAACAGATTTAGTTGAAAAGTACGTTTAGTTAAAATTATTTTGTTGAAACATTACGTATTCATTCGAAATAACTAAACTTTAGTTAAATCAACAAAGAATTTAGTTTGATTTACAAAAAGAAAATCGTTCAACGTGAACAAACATTTTGTTGGATCAACCAAATTTCATTTTCAGTGACAAAAAATAAATAATATAATTGAAAAAGCTGCGACCATACGATTAAATCCAAACGAGCAATTATTTTTAACGAACGACAGGAGAAAAGAAAAGAAAATTTTCCGCTAAATTTCGTAATTACTACGGAATGTTTGATAAAACGAAGCTGAACAGATTTATAATATTGTGACGGTGTTCGATGATCGCAGTGGGACCGTATACGAATTTGGGTACAATAGGAATTGAGAATGGGGAAATAGCAATTATTATTAACGTTATTATTAGACGGTCTGAAGGATGCCCTTCCCCCCTCCACCCCTTAAGGCCATTAGCGGTGAGAGTTTTGCAGCGGAGAAGCGATGCGCCTGCGGTGAGCATAATTTTAACGAGAAAGCGTCGGAGGATGTTGAGAGGAGAGAGGGACGAGAGGGGAGAAAATGGCAGAAGAGGGTCGCAGGGAGGAGAGGAGGGGGGGAGGAGGAGGAAGACAGGAAGAGAGATATAGAGGCGGGTTGAAGAGCTCGAAGGAACACCTCCTTAACTGTTGCAATAATAGCAGTTTGCGGTGGTCGACCCCTGACTGGCTCGGTGCTATACGCTGGCCAACGAGCGAGCGAGACACACGACGTTGAAGCTCAACGGGGAGAGAAAGCCCGAGATTGAGAGAGACCGAACGAAAAGGGAGAAGAGCTTTCTCTCGTCAAGGATTCAAGACTTCGAACGCTCCCTGCGGTCGATGGATCAACCGTGGTTTCGCATTACCTACGGACGGATGAAACGATCTTACGACCCAAGTGCCATGCAAAAGATCTCACAAACGCCCTCCCCTAAATCTCGCTCTCTGCCTCATTCGTGCTCTGTAATTCCTTATTTATTGTCCGTGTTAATATATTTCGCGCTTGAATTAAATTTGTTTCATCGCGAGTCATTGATAAATTTAAGGTATTTATTCTAACACAACATGCATTGTTGTGGGATTTCGTTGGAAATTTGTGCAAAATTTCTTTTATATGATCTACATACGTGTGTACCAAATTTATAAAAGGTTTTACCATGGAGATATAGAGATATTCATCGTTAAATATCATGGTTTTCAGAGCTCTCCCATAAGAGCATGTGTTGAATATCCCTATTTTTTACCCTAAATATCTTGACTTCTGGACGGTGAAGCTTTGTTGAAATTTTTCACGATTTTTTATGGTACTTCACAGAAGTTTTTCTCAGTTTTTTATAAAAATGTTATTAATTCATTATTCATGATTTTTATAAGCATATAACGAGTACGGGTCACCTTGGATGACCTTGAATGTTGAGTATGTTGTTCTTGAATCAATTTGCAACAACTTATCTTAATAAACTTAAGCTCAAAAATCATATGGTACAGAGATAAATTAAGAAACAAATTTTTTATTTGATTGTCGTGTTAGAACTACCTTAAGATAGTTCGCTTTTCAAGATTTCTGGATGACATTTGGTAGATATTGGTGTTCATGTAAGGTAAACGTCCCAATAGTTGGACAGATAAGGGTTTTCTCACTTTATCTTTATTTTAAAAATATTCGAACAAAAAAATCTGCTTCAAATTCACACCTAAACTATTGTCTGATATTTTAGCGATTTAAAACTCATTTTATATGTTGATTTAAAACAATATGAATATGAAAACGTTTGAATATGCAGAATGTCCCAATAGATGGACAGGAAATTGACTCTGTCTCTAGGGTTCAGCGAGTTTTTTCCAATAAATTAACATTATGAAAAATACACCTCTTCGCGTAGAAAAAATAATCCATACACGATTTTATTGCGAAGAAAATAACTCAAATATTAAAAATAATATAACGAAAATTGTCCAACTATTGGTACGTTTACCTTAATACATGACTAAATTATGGCAAAATTGCAATCTTGATCATCTAAAGTTGACATTTTCGTAACCTCTTAAGAACTTGCATTCAAAGTTGTCAGTTTATAAAATTAGTACCTCCATATTTACGTCAGTAAGACATCATTAAATTATAATTTTAGTTAAATCGTGATATATTGTGTCATAAGAACAATACAATTAATTATTAATTATTTTACCTCAAAGTTGCATGCTTGACATAAGCATCTAAACTCACCCAATATTACACTACCTTAACAAAAAATACTTTTATCATCGAATTATAAAATTTATGTTAAAAAAACATTTTCAAATTTTGAAGAAATTTTTTTGTTTAAGAACAGAGGGTATTTATTTCTGAAATTTATAAATTGAGAAGTTGATTCTCATTTGGTAAATATTAAATGCAATACGATATTCTGAGCGAGGGTTGATAAAATTGCTCATTTTTATATCTCGAGCCGAAAAATGTCAACTGAACGATTATGAGCTCTATTAGTCCCGACGACAGTCCGAATTTCGTTTCGCCCCTTTTTAAAATTATTTTCCGATCCATTATTGCACTGTAATTGTAGTTGTTATTTGTCGACGTCTGCGTCGGGATGGACCGTTTGGATGACAGGTAGGGGTAGGATCGCGGGACGAAAAAAAGAAATTAGAAAAAAAAGATGAAGCAAACAGAAAAGAACCAAGTGTTCGCAGCTGTGCACTGGGTTAAGGCTTTGTGTGCCATAGATCTTTTTTCGTGGTCACGTGTCCTCCACAAATATGTGTACCGCCAAGGGGATACGTGCAATATCGCGCGTGGGGCAAAACGTTCGGACCCGATGTCGGAACTCACCCCCCGAGCTTTTCAGTCTCGTTTTCAGTCCATACGTTCAGGGATCATCCTCTATTCCAATGGGATTCAACATTTTTCTCTTCTATACACTTTTCGACTTTACTCCCCGTTACTTATTTTCCCTTTGCGCATACACAAATCATTTTTTTTTCTTCGTATTGTCGATTCGCAAAAAATTCAATACACCGTTAAGAATTTTTTCCACGATATAAATGCTGCTTGGAGAATTTATTTTATTTTTTCTTATCGCGTGATTTGTGAAATTTAAAGCCATTCGCATTTGATTCCCACTTGAGAACGTCAGCCCATTCGTAAAAGTTATTTCGACCAATGGTTAAAACTAAAATCCTACCCAAGTGACAGACATTGCAAATGGACGTACGAGCGAAGATGTCACCCTCTGTCAATAACCCATCAGTGACGATTCTGATTTGGTAATCAGAATTAACTTCTCGCGAACATCTCCTTCGTCCTGATTTGCCAGGGACATTGTTAACGGAAAATGGGCAGATTTCTAATAATCAATAAATGACTCTTTCGTTGATAGACACAGATTTCTCAAGCTTGCTTGATTATGTCAATTGATATTATTCTTGGCTGTAAAAACAATTTCAAAAATACTCTACTCGGATGACATGAATAACTGAATGATATTGAGTGACACTGATTGACAAAGAAATTTTCGATAAAAGGTACTAAATTGATCAAAGTTCCATTGTCCTATAATTACTCAATATTTTAAACTGTTCAAATTAGTCTTGGATTGAATGTGTTGAACTCTTGACAGTTTGAAATGACCATAAAATATTCACCCTAGTCTTCTCTGTAACATACGTATGTGTGGTAAAATAATCTGCATTTGTACAAATGTAAGTAAATGGTTTCTTTTTCTGTGAGAACTACATTCATACATTCTTACGAGTAGGAAAGGACTGCAAATAGATCATGACTAAAGCCATTTAGGAAATTCGTACAAAATTGATGAATTCAGATGGTTGGTCTATAAAATAAGCGTCGATAGATTTTATTAAAATTTTTCACAAACTTTCTTTAATGTCATATGTATTATGTGTACCAAATTTTATGTTTTATCGTACAGAAGTTGAGGTGTTTAATCACAAATATCACATTTTTCTGTACACTCTTCATAAAAGCGCATGTTAAAACTACAATTTTATATAATATCGAAGTTTTGTATAACATCGAAGACACTTTGTTTAATTTTTCAGATAAATCTATCGTAAAAAATTTGGTAATAATACACCAAGTATATTTATTATTTCTGACCTTTGATAATATTAAATTCAGAGTATGTTGTTCTTTAATCGATTTGCAACAACTTTTCTCTTCGAAAATCATTGTGAACGTCAGAAAAACGCCATCAAAACAGGAATAACTTTTCGATTTGACTGTCACAGACCAACCACCTTAACTGAAGTACTTCACACTCTCTGACAAGTTGATATTTTTACACCATTGCTGCGACAATATCTGACAGGAGTGCACTGAAAAAAAATTATTGAAGACCATCTAGGTGATTGAGCTTGAGAAAAGTTTCCATCATAAAGCAAGTTTATCACAGATTTTGTTCATTTTAAGAAAACATTAGCTTACGACGTTTTTAAAAAAGAAAACATAAAAAAACTTTTGTTTTTGACGTTTCGGAAGCGAATGGCAGACATTACGTTGTACTGTTGAATTTTTAAAGTATTTTAGTACATTCACGTGATAAAAATATTTTAAATGTAAGTTTTTATTAATTTTATCAATAATTTAGACTTAAATTTAATCAATATAAATTATTTGCCATCTTGACTACTCGCATGACGGCCGAACTACCCTTTAAAACGTCAAAATATTGAAAAAAATGAATTCATTGACAAACATGAAACACTCACTTCCACACGATAAATACGTATCGAGGATAAAACTCTCATGTGTCGCAATAAGTATAACAAAAAAAAAGGTTTTTTGAGGGAAATAAAAGGATTTCCTGAACGATTTGTAAGTCGAAGCAGCGAGCTCGTAAATCGTAAGAGCAATGTCCCACGAGATGAGCTTCACGTTTGAATTTTATCGCAAATTTATCGGTGCTGGGAGTATATCGCGACGGACAAAAAAGTGTAATGCCATTCGCGTGCGGATATGGATTTGAAGATGAGCGGAGGCGGGGAAGGGAGCTCGAGAGGATTGGCAGTAATCACGGGCCATACAAAACGTTGGCGCTAATGCTACTATAAAATTACCCACGGTACATTGGGCTGTCGTTAGAGGGAGAGATGTCCCTTCACGGTACTTATTTTAATGCCAAAATAATGAAGCGGCCCGTCGCATTCAAATGGCGGAGTAACTGGGTGGGGAGGGGGGGGATTGGGGCGGAGGGGAAAGGGTACGATTCGGGGACACTCGGACATTCGACAATGCGCCGAAACGGGGACAAAGACAGCGAGGGAGGGAGTAAAAGCGCGTAATTGAACACAGACAGATAGAGAGAGCCACCCCCGTCCACCAATGGTCACGTGAAACGAGACCTGGTATTGCAAGAATTCGCCATTACCGAGTCCCCGAAAAAAAAAGTAACACGCTGCGATTATTATTTTATTTTAACAAGCTCCGAACGATGATTATGGACAGGAAAACGAGCCATTTTCCATCGACAATTTTGTTAATTAATTATATATTCCAGTTGGCCCGATGAGATTGACTTTTTTCGAGATCAAAAGTGCGCGTACCGCGAGGTATGTACGCCCCATTAAATAGCCCTTTGAAAAATGACGATAATTATTCCGGGGGCGCGTCGATAAAAAGTATAATAACTAGATTTATCGAGTTGATGAGCGGGCGATGAAACGAGAGTGGAAACGGTCGATCAGCCGACGATTCGGTTGGAACGAATATATCTCGACGAGGCGTGTGATATAATTTCAAAGAAACGTGGAAATATTCGGGAGGCTCCTCCGGCGTTGGAGAAATAAAGAAAAAATATGAGGGAAGGAGAGAAAGTCGTGGGGTATATAAGAAAGGGATGAAATGGCAGCAACGAAGCGTGAAAATATATGATGAGGAATGAGTTTTGCTGTGTTGAAAGTACACCAGCGTGTTCTCTCGTGCGAGCCGGGAGGGTGAAGAAGAAAAAAATCATAGGGCGAAACGCATGGTCCGAAGAATATAAAGATGTACAAGAGGGAAAGTGTCTGAGTAAATATATACTTCCTTATATACATATCTACTTGAGAATCAGCCCTGCCAGGGGGCGAGAAAGGTAAAGAAAGCAATGAGCATCGAGGGAAATCTTCCCAGAAATAAGGACAGCGAGAAAGCACCCTCGAAAGCTCAAGGAAAAGCTCCAATGAGAGAGGGACCAAGGGATTTGATGAAGAGGGTTAAGTTATTCCTTCGGACATCGGCAAAATACTCGAATTGTTTCTCACTGTTGCTCCATCTTCGATTCCAATCTTTTTCACACTGATAAAAACATCTCGCACCGAAATTTGAACGAAAATTTCAAGAAATATATTTCCTTCTTTCCATTCATTAATTTTTAATTTTTATCACTGATTTGTTGAATTTGATAAATTACAAGAAGTTCAACAAAATTTCTTTTACTATAAACTCATCAAATAAAAATAAAAGTCTGATTTTTAATTTTTATCACTCATTTGTTGAATTTGTTGAATTGCAAGATCAACAAAATTTCTTTCACAAGATATTCAACAACTAAAAATAAAAGTCTGATTTTTAATTTTTATCACTGATTTGTTCACTGATCACTGGTTTATTTTCCAAGAAATTCAACAAATATGAGAAAAAAGAAATCCTTCTTTCTAATCGATGAAATTTAGTCGAGAGAGAGAGAGAAAAATAGAAGCGCAGCGCGATGTAAAAAAATTAAATTCTGAGTTGAATATGGCTGATGAAAAAAAGAGGCGAGCAAGGAGGAAAAGAGCCTCGGTTGCGGTTGAATCATGAACGAGGACCATCAGTCTGAACGTGGTTTCAACAAATATAGGGAGTACACTCGAGTCCAAGTGCTTCCAGGACGTCTATAAATGGCAAGTTGTACATTATAATGATACATACATATATATGTATACGTGTGTACGTAAATGTGTATGCGCGGTACTGATTCTACGGAGCGTAATGGAAGAAGCACGTCCCTTCTCTTTTACAACCCACCAGAGGACTGGTACGGCCTTCTCTCCCGTATTTTCCATTTCCTTTACCTTTTTTCCTCCTCTCGCCAGAATTATTTTTCCACGGGCCCTCACTTGAACAAGTCATGAACGAAAAAAATTAATTGCGCCCCTGGACCCTCGCGTTGCTGGCAAAAAAATATGGTCCAGAAGCGATCACTCTTATCCCGTTGAAAAAAAAATCTCTGCGATTTTTCAGCCCGTATTCACGTTAAGTTTCATCAATATATATGTATATATTTTTTTTAGTGAATTTGATTGAAATTCCAAAACGAAAACTATTTCAATCGTTCGATCGGGCAATTTTGCTCTTCCGCGATTGAAATTTCAAATATCGTATAAAAATTCAACGAGAGCGATCGAGCTTTCGGAGTCAAGAAATTTCGTGCTTAACCGGCAAAATTGATGGTCAAGCTGAAAGCAGACGGTTGTTAATTATTCCTTTGACGTTAATTGTCTCTCATCGATAAAGTGTCTCGGAGCCGTTTCGCGTAGTTCAATATGTGAGTCGACTCTCGCGAACTTTTCGCATAGTTTTGGCTTCGTGTATATGAGAAATCGCGGATATTGAGAAACCGTTCGATGGAGAGGAAAAAAAGCAGGAAGAGATTCCAATCGGAACGAGATAAAGAAATAGTTTGCCTGATAATACACCAGGAGAAAAGTAGCGGAGCGTCCGTGTACGTTGAACGACTTGGCTTTTCCCTCGGAAATGAAGTTCTCTTCTGCGTTCCAATTCGTAAATGACCGGAATGACTCGTGCGTCTCGGCTAATACGAGTTAACGCATGGCCTGCGGAGATCCGCAAGTTTCATTATTACATTTTCTTCCTCCGTCGTGCATGCGCACACACGTACGCGTCGGTTAATTGAGACGAAGAACTTTTCTCCTGCTTTATGGCTCGATTTCGATGGACTTTCCCATATATACGAGATGACTCATTCGCAGAGCGTTGACCGGTCAACTGGATTGGAAAGGTCTGCTCATCCCCGAATTAATCCTCCTCTCCTGATTTCCTCGAATTATTTATGTATCTTCGCGAAATTACATTTTTCATTAAGGTATTTCGTGTCGTAATATCGTTTACGTGACATTTTGTTCAAAATTTGCATAATTTTTGTTATAATTATTTTTTAATATCATATATGAAACTTGTTTAAGATTTTATAAAACTTTACCATCTAGAAATCAAGATATTAATTAATAAAAATTCGGCCTTTTTCAAATCTTCCATTAAAGTCTATATTAAAAGGCTCATCCTCAAATTAAGCCTCCTTTTCTGATTTCCTCGAATTATTTATGTATCTTCGCGAAATTACATTTTTCATTAAGGTATTTTGTGTCGTAATATCGTTTACGTGACATTTTGTTCAAAATTTGCATAATTTTTGTTATAATTATTTTTGTAATATCGTATATGAAACTTGTTTAAGATTTTATAAAACTTTACCATCTAGAAATCAAGATATTAATTAATAAAAATTCGGCCTTTTTCAAATCTTCCGTTAAAGTCTATATTAAAAGGCTCATCCTCGAATTTAAGCCTCCTTTCCTGATATCCTCGAATTATTTATGTATCTTCGCGAAATTACATTTTTCATTAAGGTATTTTGTGTCGTAATATCATTTACGTGACATTTTGTTCAAAATTTGCATAATTTTTGTTATAATTATTTTTTAATATCGTATATGAAACTTGTTTAAGATTTTATAGTAATTTACCATCTAGAAATCAAGATATTAATTAATAAAAATTCGGCGTTATTTCAAAACTGCCATTAAAGTTGTGATTTTGAAAAAGAAATATCTAAATTATCTTGTACACGGTGTAGTCTCCTAAAATTTTGCGTAGATTTCCATTCAACATCAAAGAAAATTTGGTTAGTTTTTTAAAATAAATCCGAAGTAAATTTTTAAAATTATCAATGATGCAGAAAATTATATATACCTCATATCTTGGGTAACATTATATAGTAGTATTTCCAGAACGTGGTTCCTTAGTCAATACTCAACAACAATTTTTATGAATCACTTCGCAAGTCACCCATCGGCACGTGAGAAAAACTGAGTTGAAGCTTTTCATTGACTGTCACGACACAGCCATCTCAATGTCTATCTTGGGATAAAACGAAAAAAAATGTTATATCTGCAAAAAGTAGGCGGTTGTATTAAATGTTCGGTCGAATGAACGCGTGACGAAAATTTGCAAGAAAAACGGAAGAAATGATGGAGACCTGTTGCTCGGTAAGAAAGGGACGAGAAGAATGGAAAAAAGGATCAGGCCGAGATAAAAGCGCAGAGGTGAATGGAACGGTGAGAAAGACTCTTTCAATCGCAAGCTCTCGGTCTGAAATTCAGGGTAAAACGTAAGGGAGGAGAGCGGGAAGGAAGGAAGGAAGGAAGGAAGGGAAAAAGGGAGGGAGGGGGCGAGGGCAGTTAGAACGCCGAGTCCGAAAGCCTCGTTGATCGAATTCGAGCTTATCCACACGAGTTAACAACCTTTTACGGTCGAAGCATGCACCAGGAGTCCCGAAGACCACGGAACTCGCACACGCGCGATCCCCCGAATACATCGCCTTTTCCTTTTCTCGGTTAAAACGTTTTCGCTCGAGAAGACGTGTCTCAACGACTCTTTAGGATGGTCGTTAGCGTTGATTGGCCACCTCGCTGAGGTACGGATTCTTGGTGAGAAAGAGAGAGAGGGGGAGAAAAGGAGCAGGAAACGTTGCTCCTGCGCTCGTCAACTCAACACGAAATTAAGGTTAGATTTATCGTCGTTTCGCGGACGTTACTTCGTGCTTAAAGTTCCAAATTAACGCTCCGGCAAATCCTCGTCTTACCAAAACGCACGCGTCCGAAAACATCGTTGGAAATAAATTTCGTTTGACCGGTCGAACGTCCAATATTTTAAGTCTAATGAAACAAAAAAAAGAAAAAGAAAGAGAGAAATTGCAAAATCCTGATTATAATCGAATATTCGTATGGATAAAAAAAAAGAAAAGAAAAAGCGGAGTCGAAAACTTTGATTCATGTCCACTCGGTGGGGATTTATTTCGTTCGGATTATAACACCTACGGGAATTGGACACTTGGCTCTCCCCCCATGTTTGTGCAGCTTGACCCAACTTCTAATCCACTCAAACCGTTGATAACTTTCGGCTGTAGTAAAAAATCTTTGAATTGCCTGCAGCACTTATACGCGCGCTTCCTGTCTACTATTTTTTTTCTCCCTCCGCGCACACATATGTTTTCATACGCGCGTTAAAAAGAAAAATATAAAATCTCATCAGTTCTCCGCTATCTAAAAGCCCATTTCCTCCTCTCCGCACTTGCGGTACACACACAACTGCCAATTTTAGTGCGAAGATGAGTCGTACGCTTTGCTTTACTACTTCTCGCTGATGAGAATCTTTTTTTTCTCATTTTACGTGAAAACAAAATTTTTTTCGTTGACCGCAAACGTCGGCTGAGAAATAATGTTTTTTCAAGAAGAGTGTGGTGACCCAAATCGACAATATCCATCTTCAAAATATTATTTTTGATCAATATTCTACACTTTAGTTCAAAATAATTATCTGTTTAATGTTTCAAGTTCTTTAATTTTAACAAATTGATTTTACTTTTAAAAAAAATAGACCTCATATCGTTTCCCCGTAATGAAATTAGTCTTAAAAATTTTAGAATAGGTCACAGTTTCTTACAAAAAATTTATAAGAAAATCGATCAATACGCGTTTTTTGTAAATCAACAATTAATAGGGTAAACGTACCATATCTTGGCCAAATAAGACCATTTTTCGGCCTCTTAGAGGTTGTATTTTTATGAAATTTAATCTACAAACCATTATAGTCAAACCAAAATTTTCTATAATGTTTGTCTATGTTTTTCCTGTACGTTACATTCTACACACATTTTAGGAGATAAAAAAATATGTATCTGTTTTTTATTAACTATTAAAATAATAGTCGAATGGCCGAGATTTGGTGCAGGCTGAGATTAGGTCCACCCACCCTATTTAAAATTTTAAAATCTTATAGAGATACGGTTCGAAAAATATTTTGATATTTTTTACAGAAAGTGCTTTTAAAAACAAAAATAAAAAAACGTCCAGTTTGGTTGATTTTTCGTAAAGTTATGGACGTTTAAAAAAAAATCACGAAATTTTTCAGAAAAATCAATCTCTTCAAAACGGTTCAATAAAAAAAAAAAAGAAAAAAATCATGGAGACCTCTTTCAACCAATACTAGAACATAAAAATTTTCAAAAAAATCGAAGATACAAAAGCTAAATGGTGTTCAGTTTGATGCGAACGCCCCTGTAAAAGCTCCGTCAATGGTCTCAAATAAAAACCATCAAAACAAGATAGTCGTAGATGATTAAAAATAGAAATCTTGCTGGCGACGTTTGAGAATAATTCATAGAAAAATTCATAACGAGCGAGGAATGCGCGATGTCACGAATTTTATTAGAGTTACATTTATTAACGTATATACGCTTTTCCCTTTTTCAAGGGCAATTTATAGTCCTCTCCATATTATAGGATACATATTTCGTGTACATATGGGCGTCGGATCACGGTCCATTGAGCATCTTGCCATTGTACTTTGGTGCATGCATATGCGAGTGGACGTTCGAGCGATCTTTAACGAGGGTCCTGAACCTCCAAGGGGAGGAAAATAAGTAAGGGGTCGTTAAACGTCAGGCGATTGAGCCGTACGACGCGTTCGACCGAATAATCGAGCGCGCATAAAATATTCTTTTCCAAAAGCCCTTGAAATATTTGACACCGATAAACATTTCGAAAGTATCAAAAAAGAATAATAATTTTCGTACGGTTTGAATATCGCGATATTCCTGGATCGAATTGAAAAGTCCCGACGCTCGTCGTTCTCGAGAGGAAGCGATAGTTCTCGCGTCGAAGGGACGATCTCGGGGGAGGGATTGGAATTAATCACGCGTGACATAAACTCCGTTAACACGTCCGAATAGGAATTTTCCGTTCGGGGCGAGCGTGGAAAATGGCGCTCGGAACGATTTTGTTGTACGTTTTGGGGTCGGGAAAGCAGGAGAGAAAGAGAAAGAGACTAACGTGGGTCGTAACGAGAGGGATCGTTTCGTTATGAGAGCTGGATGAGACGAAAGAGAGAGAAAGAGAGAAAGAGAGAGGGAGGAAGGGAGAGAGAGGAAGAGGAAAAGGCGAGAGTCCTTTTTGCTCGAGCTCTGGAAGTTTCCGCTCGGCTACAGGACTCTTGATCCTTGCCCCGAATATATACTCCTGTCTTACGCTTTATTATTATGTTACGCAGCGACACGAGTCGTGTTTCCCCCGGCCGGAAGATCGAGGTAGAGACTGCGGCACGTAAAACCTTTTCACGCACGTTGCGCCCGGCGCGCGAGCGCCCTCTCTCGTTAGTCCTGCCGCTTCGTTTCCGCTCGGACGACATTCGCCTCTCGCCCGAGCCATTGCCACATCCACCCTCGAACGGCGCCCTCGCCGCTCACCTTTCAATGACGAAAAGTTGCCGTACCAAAAGTTCACTCTAATTTCCGCTCTCCCGACCTTCTACTGCCTCCTTTCTTATACTCTTCGCCTCTCTTTTCCAAACACTTTTCCTTCATGAATAAGGTAAACGTCCCAATAGTTGAACAGCTAAGGGTTTTCTCACTTTATCTTTTATTTAAAGAATATTCAAACGAAAAAATCTGCTTCTGATTCACATCTTGACTATTGTCTGATATTTTAGCAATTCAAAGCTCATTTTATGTCTTCATTTTAAATAATGTTTCTAGTAAATAAATACTTGAATGTTTTAATATGTAGAATGTCCCAATATTTGGACAGAAAATCGACTCTTTCTCTAGGGTTGAGCGAGTTTTTTCCAATAGATTAATGTTATGAAAAATACACTTCTTCGTATAGGGAAAATAATTCGTACGAGTTTATTGATAAAAAATATAATTGAAATATTAAAAATAATATAACGAAAATTGTCCAACTATTGGGATGTTTACCTTACTCTTCCAATACCTGAACGTCCAACGATACTTGCATCTTCATTTTTATTTTTTAATATTTATTTTTTGACACTTTTTATATGTTAGAAATCATTTAAAAGGTGATGTAAAACACCTAATTTTCACAAAATGCTTTGCAGGTGAAAAAAAACGTTTATATTTAATTATCACTATACAAATATGACACACATTAAACTCGGCACAAATATTTTTTAATGACATTTTGAAATATAATATGGCAAATCTATAAATCAAGATATTAATTTTTGAAAATCGTGGCATTTATCGATTTCTCATAAGAATAACGCATATTAAAAGTTGCAATAAAAAAATAGATATCTCAATTACCACATGGTAAAGTCTCTTTAACTTTTGCATAAATATTAATATTATTAATAAATGTTAAGATCAGTATAAATTTGGATGAAATTCTGTCTCAAACAATGTACTAGATGTACTAGAGGATCGATTTGCTCAATGATATCCAGATAATGAGCATAAAATAATATTTTGGTATGCCAAGCTTGAGCTCAGGTACATGATACTACATTTTTCGCGTTTTTTCTCGTTCGTTTATTACGCTTTGATTAAGTGGACTACCAATAACGTAAGCAAAGTTTTATTGCTGAACAGGTATGGGCGAAGTTCGATACTTTTATGAGAAATGAAAATTTTTCAATAGCTATTACTTATTTTTTCATCGATGGCGTAATAAACATAATCCATTGAAAAAATTTCATTTCTCAGGAAAAGTATCGAGCTCTGCCCATCCCTATTGCTGAAAAAATCGATTTTTAACCGCATTAAATCATCAAGTAACACCGCTCAACATCTTTTACCAAACACACCGATGTTATGTATTATTTTACACCATTTCCTTTTAACACTCACACAATTTGGTTAACACCGCGAAATCTTTAACAGTGTACGATCAAACTTTTGCATAAATTATATACAAACAGCAAATCTCTTTTTTTTCGCCAAAAAAAATGATAAATATTCGTGCGAATCGAAATTTCCATGGGCAATAAAAAATGAAAGTGTGGAAATATAATTTGGTTCCTCGCAAGGAATATCTCGAATGGCAACGTGTTTCTGGGTCTGCGTCTGTTTATTGCCACGGATATCAGGAATACCGCAGCTATAGCAAGGACAATAAAAAAAGGAAGAATGAAGAAAAAAGGATGAGGAGATGTGGAGTATCGGTCGGAGGCGAAGTGGTTGTAAAAGGCGAGATACGCAACGGCAGCAAAGCGAAAAGATGGGAAACCTGACGGGAAACGGCGCGGGAGGGGCAACGCGCGTTTTCCGTTGCGAAACGAAAAAATGCGAGCGACCGAAAAAAAAAACGAGGAAGGAGGGGAGAAGAACGGCTGAATCGGAAGGTAAAGATGTTCATGCTCTATGTTCGAATTGCAACGCGATCCAACGGTCTCGCTATGCTGATGGACAGTAAAACTTTCCCGACACAAAATCGAACGTAAAAACACTGTAAAATAAATCGTTTCCCCGCTCTCCGAGCTTTACCTTATTGTCTTGTATTTCCTATACGGAACTCGCACGACGAGATACCATTTTTGCGTCAACCTCGTCGTAATTTTTGCGCAATTTTTGAAACGTCTGGAAAAAAATAAACATTAATATGCCCATGTTATATTTTTCGAGAACTCGGCAGGATTTTATTCAAAGGCGAGTTTTTAGGGCGATGAGAGAAAAAAAATATTTCGAGTTCGAGACGGTGAGAATTGAAATGAAAAATTTTCACGATTATTTCGCGTCTCGATATCCAGGGATGATAAAACGCGACGAAATGACTTCTCGAAAGTCACTTACGCAGGTTTTTTTCCCCGAGATTTATATGGGCCGTGTATATAGATTATTATGAGCGAATATAACGGTGTTTCTAGAGCCAGGAGTGGGAGGGAGCGAGAGAGGGATCGTTTAACGCCCGTCGAGGCTCCGCTGCAGGGCCGATAATTTAATAGTACATTATTCAGATCAAATGAATACTAAGGAGCGAGGGAAACGCGTGCATGCGCGTTTTCGTCCGGGGAAGAGGAGCCTTATACTACGAGAGCGCATTGTAATCCTGTCTGAAGAATTTCCAATGAAGCATCGCCCATCGCCTTCCCTCTCGTAATTTAACGCGAAAAGCGCGCTTCGCCTTGTTCTGCTCCGTCTCTCATGCACGTGTCGTCAACCATCGTCGATCCCTTCGAACGCGTTTTCTTTAATTCTCTCTCTTTTACCGTTTTTAACGTCTTGTCGAAAATTTTCGTACAATGCTTTTTGAATTCTTTCACAAAGACAATATTTTTATTTTTTAACCCTCGGACGAGCGTTTTCGTTCTCTTTTCCTTACCATTTGTAACGCGTTACATATCCTTCATTTTTTTCGTCTTGTTGAAGCTTTTCGTACAATGCTTTTCGAATTCTTTCACAAAGACAATATTTTTATTTTTTAACCCTCGGACGAGCGTTTTCTTTCTCTTTTCCTTACCATTTGTAACGCGTTACATATCCTTCATTTTTTTCGCCTTGTCGAAACTTTTCGTACAACGCTTTTCGAATTCTTTCACAAAGATAACATTTTATTTTTCTTTTTTAACCCTCGGACGGGCACGTGGGGTCTTTTTGGACCCTGGAAAATTTGATTTGCGTTTTACCATGCTAATTTCTCGTCTCGTTTTTTTTAATTCATTTTTTAAGTATTTTTCTTTCGAATAAACATTTTTTTTCAATACTTATTCAAAAATATGTTAAATAACAATTGTCTGTAAAAAAAACCATGAAATTTCATATATTACATTTTTTATAACAATTTAAAAATTAAGGTAAAATAACTCGATGTGTCTTGAGGTCAAATAATGCAAAAGTACATTATAGAATTGTAAAATATTCACGTATCAAGACAAGTGTCTATATTTAAAGTGAATATGTATACTGATTTATTTGATTTTTATTCAAAGATATATTTTTCATGTGACGTCGAAACCGGATACTTGACTGAAAATTTAATTACATTTTTATTGAAAAATCGATTTTTTTTTAAATTCATTGCAATTCGTGGTCGCGTTCCATTTTTGAAATCATAATTTTAACATGCTCTACTTCTTCATTATTTTATTCCAGCCTTTTTCTGAAATTTCGAGACTGATAAATATATTAAATACCTCGAACCTCCCTGGTCGAATAAAGGCGTATTTTTACGATTGTGCATGCATTTTTTCAAGACTGACGCCTTTATTATACACAAACGTCAAAATTAAATCGCTGATTCTTCCCGATCTGTGAAAAGTATGTCAAAAAGTAAATGGAGAATAAAAACATTGAGGTTACCAGAATTTTTCGACATTTCGTTATAACTTTTTTCTCTTACGAAAAAAAAATGTGAAATCAGGTCAAAAAAACTTTTTCAAAGGAACGCCAAGTAATAAAAAGTCGTGTGAAATATTATATACATGACAAAAAAACGACTTCACACCATTTTTCATTATTTGAAATTTTCTTATACATATACTTAAAAAAAGTTTTTTGATGTTTGTCTGCTCTCATTAATATTGAAATATGAAAAATAGTGAAAATATGATGAAATATAAGAGTTGATGGACGGTGTTTGAAAACTGCAGTTTACTACCTAGTGTTTTTTTTTGAAATTTTAATAAATGAATTTGGGAAGAGTGGATTTTGGGAAAAATATTCAGCAGCAGTTCTCACAGCGATCAAGCCGAAAAAAATGTGTAAAAATTGAAGGGAGAAGGAACGAGAGAAGAAACGAGAGCGGATAAATAGGAGAGGATAAATTTGCTATAAAAGTGGTGTGAGAGAAATGCTCGGGGAAGTTTTCGGAGCGTGTGCGAGCGAATATCTCACGCGAGTGAAAAGCTCGGGGCGAGAAGCGCGAGACGAAGCAGGCCAACGTTTACGAAGGCTCCCCTCGTTTCTCCGTTGTTCCCCGGCTACTTTCCTTTCGCACTTTATCAGACTCTCCGTGGCCGAGTCTCCGATTCGAGCGCGTGTGAACGAGATATGTTGCCCGGAGGCGTCGAGCCCACTCGGAAGCGTCGGCGAGCGAAAACGATCGAGCGGGATAATGAGCGGGCGAGAAAAGAGTTTAAGAGAAGAACAAGAAGAAGAAGAAGAAGAAGAAAAGAAGCTCTAACGAAGCTCCCTCTTGTCTGCTCTCCCATCGAACCCTTTCTACCTCTCGTGCGCAAAAATACTTGAAAATAAAAAAAAAACATAAAAAATACGAAGGAAGAATGCGAATAGAATTGAAAAATTTACCCGATAATAAAACGCACAAATGAGATTATTAGTCAATAAAAAAAACTTTTATTTATCACATTGATAAAAGATATACATTTTTTTTCGATAAGATACCTGATGCATATTTTTAATTATTCTTATTGGTGACTGATTTCACTTAAAATATATATAGTTCGTTGGGCAACATGATTTGAAGTTTGCGGTGATGAAATATCGGTCAGCAAATATTTGACGTGACGTTTGGTTAGAAAAAATTTTTTTAAGCTCTGTTCTCATGGACGGAAAAATAAAAATACACAAATAGAAGAGTGGATCAAAAATTGCGTTCGATATGATTTACTTGAGCTTGAAAAAGTTATGTGGATATAAAAACTGAAATATTTTTTTCAATCAGCTGAGTTCTATTTCAATATTTCAATATATGATCTTTTTTTGTAGAAAAAAAAATAAAATCGAATAAATTTTATCAGTAAAATCAAACGAAAAGGATGAATAGTATAGTAATGTAAAATAACAATAAACCTATTAAAATAAATTACAAATTATAATTAAATAAAATAATAATAATATAAAATGTAAAGTGAAAAACATCAAGTTTTATTTAAGCCTTTTAGTACAAACCTTTTTTTTCAAACTTGACTGTACAGAGACCTTAAAATAGATGAATTGCGTGACAGTTCATCCAAAAGTTTTGCCATAAATTAGTACAGATTTGTTTTTTAGTATATCAAGTATAAATATATTCAAAATCAAAAAAGCCTTGAGTATTCTACGTCAAATGCTTTTCACAGAATTCCTACATCGTCAGTGAAAAATAATTTTCGAAAATCGTTGAAAGACAATGAATTAAAAAATAAATAACAAAAAAAAATACTTCTCTTGGACCTTTAATTTCCGGACACCTATATTTATTGAGTAAAAGGGAGAGGATGTGACGCATTACATAATACGTTTGTCTCGGAAATCAGATAATTTATCTCTCCAACTGAATTGGGTTATAGTCGATTTCCTGGTCAACATTTCTGGATACATTTACGAGCGGGGCTAAAGCTACGTACTGTGTTATAAAGCATTTCCTTGGTCCATTTCCTCACAGGAATCGTCCATGATCTCGGGAAAGCGATATCCATCCCCTCAGCCGAGTTTCGAGAAGAGACCGATCACCCTAACGAGAATCCTTCTCAAAGGATATCTCCTATATCGATACCGATAACATTTAGATTACTCGCTTTTTTTTTCCTTTTATTCTTATCCACTTCTTTTCTACGAATTTATTCGCGCATTTATTATTCGCTATCGATCCCTCTCGCTGCTTCCCAGCTTTCCATCCTCCTCTCTTTTTTCCCGCAATTTTCTGTCAAACGAGAAACACTGGCCGCAATTTATTTTGCATTTTATTCTTCGATATCTCGGATTAATCGGGACTCCCTATTTTTTTTTCCTCTCTCGAGCTTAATGGAAATGGCGTCGGGAAATGATGTAAATTTCGCTTTTTGGGGCACGTCACTTTGCATTAGACTCGACGCGCGACATCGACGTACGCGTTTTTGTTCTTTTTTTTCGCATTTTTTACCCAACTGCGACATCCGAAATGTGACGTTCTGCCCGTTTCTATTCGTGGAAAAAAAACTGATAAACGTGCACTCGCTGATTCATTCGATTCGCATATAATCCTCTCTCCTCATCCCCCGACCTTTCCCAAACGCGCTTCCCAATTTCGATCAAATTTATATTGCCATTCGTACAATTTGATAAACAAAATTTAATCGGTTATTGGCGTATCGACCAAATTTTTCAAATACCTGGGACGAGCGTTGCCCAAAGAATGTTATGGTACATATTTCGGAGAATTTTTTTCAAATGGCGGTTACAGCGATACCTCACAAAATTTATCCAGAATTTCATTCGCACTTGATAACATTTTTTAACTTTATACGTTTTTTAAACCAAAGGATTAAATCCAATTTTCCCGCTCACCTTTGAAACGCATCGAACATGATTTTTCGTTTTTGGAATATTTCGTTCGTTCCAATAATATGGTTTTGTAAAAATTTCATAAAAAGAATTCCTTTCGGCTCGTAATTGGAGTTGATAAACGAAAATTGTACATTTTTTTCTTTTGTATAGGAAATGAAAGGAAAAAATTTCTTTTATCCTCCAATTCGATCGAATACATGGTTTCATATTCGGCATATATTCGTGAAAAAAAGTTAGTAAAAAAAAGATGAAGAATGTCCAATGTAAAATAACAAGACAAAATTTGACATTTTTCTTTTTGATGATAAAAGAAAAAGAATTAAAATAATTTTTGCAGAAATCCAAAATATTATTTCTAATTATTCGAGGCGTGAAATTGTCGAGTTGTAGAGCGGAGAAAACACAAGCTCCGTAAAGGAGAGCTCATCGCGAGGGGTCGAAATTGGCGGAAAACAAAGAGAAAATACGAAACGAGGGGGGTTTCGCATTTTGTAGTACAAGTCCGCGGGGGTGGAAGCTTGTTCAAATGTATCGTATAATTTAGTTCACATTCGCTCGGTAAAAGGGATGTGGGCGAGCCGTATACGAAAGGAGGAAGTGACTCAAGGGCGATGAAGGGAAGGTCGAGGCCCTTCCGTGTACCGAAACTCCCTTGGATTCTCGAGGCCGATTTTACCTCCGCGCTCTCTCAGTACCACCATTTGCATAAACCATCCATTAAGGTGTCAGCTGGTTTATTGAAAGACACAGCAACGACTTACAACACTTGCCATTTCGCTGTTATTAACTTACATTTCATCTCTTTCCCTTTCATACCACTTTTTATTTCCATATTTTCATTCAAATAGTTTTTCTTCTTTCAAATTCACCGAATATTAATACACGGACAAAATTTTATACGAAAAATTTAATTTTTCAATACAAAACATATAGCAACGTTGATCATTTTATAATTTCAATTATTACGTTGTAGATGGAAAATCCTTTTCATGTATTATTCAAATCAATAATAAATCTTTTTATTACTACAATAAAATTTGTACAAGTGATATTTGAAAAATAATAGTAGATCATAAATTTTTATTTTATTTCTATATTTTTTTTAACATGTATATTGAAATCAATGATTATTTTTTTTATTACTATAATAAATAATGATTATAATAAATATTACTATATATTAAAATCAATGATAAACCTTTTTATTACTGTAATAAAATTCATACAAGTGATATTTTAAAAAAATAAATAATACTTTTTTTTCGTGTATTTTTAACATGCATATTGAAATCAATAATAAATCTTTTTATTACTGTCATAAAATTCATACAAATGACGTTAAAAAAACAAATAGATAATAAAATATTTTTTTTTGATTTTTGTATGTTTTTAATATGTAATTAAATTCATGTAGAACTCACAAGAGTGGGAATATATTTCCAAGATATTACAGTGCGAGCTTGTAAATGTGAAAATTAAGACAAAACAAGTACGTATTTAATGAGTTTTTAAAATGGAGTAAAAGGATAAAGAGGAAAAGGATGTACAGGGGAGAGAGAGTAAGGCAGGAATCGTGCAAGAGTAGACCAAAGAAAATTTCTTGCATTATGAAGATCAGCTAATTCGGTGCAACGAGAATCTCTTCGTTTCGAGCTGGCGAGTACGTCCAGCAGGAGTCCGGATGGAGTTTTCGGAAACTCCTCGCTGCGAGCCCATTCAACCTCTCCTCAGCGAGAAGGAAAAAAATAAAACTGGGTCAGCCTGTCATCCTCTTTCCCAATCCTCGGCGAGATGCGCGTGCACTCGCTCGCGAAAAAAAAAACACGAAAGAAAAATCCTGGATGCACTCGACCCGTTTTTACAAACTTTTTCTCAGAGCGAGATGATTCGTAAAATAGAGCAGTTACCTTGGCCACTCGAATTTTTAATTATTCCCCGTTTCTCTCATTTTTTTTTTCAATACGAAAATTCGCGATGAGATATTTTCGTACGACCGAATCGAAAATAAACAATCCGCAGAGTGGCCGTTCATGTATTATTTTTCCCATGAATTAAAAATATCCTATACACAGAACAAAATAAAAGGGAGGTTGAATTTATCGTTCGTCGAAGAACGTTCAAAAAAGCGTGGAAAAAAGTTGAGCAAACATCGTTGGCGCTCGCTTTCATTTCCGGATGATTCTTTTTTTTTCCCAAATTCTCCACAGATTGTAAAATCCAAATTGGTTTTGAAATTTCTGTAGAACAACGCGCGGGTTCTTTAATTACGGGAGAATGCGCGCGAGAGGCGGAGAAAAAAAGTGTCTTCATTCCGGTCTATTATCACAGACAGGCAAATTCCAGGGGCAGGCTTGAATTCGCAAGGAGAGAATGAGGAGTCGGGAGGGAAGCTTTTTAAAGCGCGTGGGCGAGGGAAGAAAAAAAAAACAAATCACCCGTCCGGTCATTTCCTTCTCGGGAGAAACGCGAGAGAATTCCTCGCCGGGGGAAATGAGATAAATACGCTCGGACGGGTAGAAATTCGAAAGGGGGGGGGGCGAGAGCCGAAGAAGAAAAAAAAAGAAACGAAAAGTCACGAGGTTAAGATGGGTTATCGCTTATCAGCGGTGACCCGGGGCTTCCGGCGTGGACTTTCAGCTGTGCGCGAAATTGATTCCATCGCTCGAGCTTGCCCGTATTTCGCGGACGAATCAATAACCCATTTCTTCAGATTTCTTGCCTTTCGCTCGCTCTCCGTATATTTCCACTAGCCAATTTCTCTCCTTTTTCCTCGCGATTCCTCTCCTACCGAGCGCCTGGCCGGGTTGAGAAAATCGAAGAAATCGGAAGATTGTGTAGTGGAACAAAGCTCGATATGGACCACTCGAGAAAACTCTCGATTCGAGCGTGTGTATGTTTGTGTACGTCGATTTATGTGTGTCCGCGCGTATACGTACGGAAAGGATGGTTTCACTCGATCGGCTTTTCATTATGACTTCTAGCGGAGTCATGGAATATCGATAGAATATCCGAGCAAAACGAGAGGCAATGAACAGAGGGAGAGAGAGAGAGAGAGATTGGCAGCGAGTTAAACTACACTGTATCAATTTCTCTCCCTTGCTTTCTCCCTCGTCGCTATATCCTCTCGCTCGCTCTCTATTTGTTTGAAGCCGTGTCTCCGCGTATCCAGACCGATCTCTTGTCCAAAAAAGAGGAGAAAAACCCCTTTTCATCGAACGTTTTGACATCAATTTATCGCCACATTATTCTTTCGCTGTTTTTTCTTCTCCGCGTCGTTCTCCCCCTCTCGCAACGTACACACGCGGGGGCGATCGATGAAAAACGGATGATGAATACCACGATTGTTATCCCTTAATTTTTTTTTGCTATTGGGTATAGAGATTGAAAAAGTAATCTCTCGGAAAAGAGTCGCCGTATATATCAACCCTCATCTTTTTTTTCCTTAAAATTTGTATGACTCTCGCGCATCAGCTATATGTGCATTTTTCTTTTCTCCCGTGTACAACGATGAAATGTCCCGCGGAAAAATAATTGCTCGGGATTTTTGAAAATGTGAGAGAATCGATGAATATGGGACGAAAGGGGGAGGGGGAAAAATGTTTTCCGAGGAGACAATCGCGGTTGACGGACGAGATCGAAGAACGATTCAAGATTGCTGCTGGGGCCTCGCGTCGGTATCGCGGGGTGAAACCGAAGACGCGGGAAGTTAAGCTTGCGGTGGATGCAGACGTTGAGAGGGATCGCAGGAAAATTAAGACGAGGGGAGGAAAACATTGTGGAGCTTCCATTGAGACGTGGAAGAAGAAATATTATAGATATATATTTTATATATATATATGAACATAGGCAAGAGAGAGAGAGAGAAAGAGAGAAATAGGACAAGAGGGTTATCCAGCACGAAGATCGTCGGAGATGCCCGAGGGTGAAATTCGCTTGCGCGCCGTCGGATTCGCCGGCAGAGCCTGGCGGTCGTCCCTCCCCTTTGGGATCAATACGGGACTGTTGGCTCGACGGTGGACCCTGTTGTAATACGACGGTGGTTACTTTTCCCGCCACCGTCATCCCCCTGCAGCTCATCCCTCCCCTTTTAAAATCGCTCGCTCGCGCCCGCTGCCTGATGCACTCGCTGCTGCAACGAGAAACGCGACTGACCGGAACAACATCCACTCTCGCTTCTTCAGCTAACTCATAAATTCTCGATATTTTCTTCTTTAAATCCTGTCCTGTAATAATATATATAGCATCAATGAGAAATTTCGTTCTTTCGTTCGTTGCGTGTTCATTTATTCATTTTTTTTTCATAGTTGAAAGCTTGTACCGATTTCAGAGAAAATTTTGTACATTCACTGAGAAAGAAAAAGTATGCCGGATTTTACTATATAAAAGTGACAATTATATTAATTATTATAGAAGTAAATATATACTTTATTTACACCTTGTCCTGATCATGCTACGTTTTATTAAAAAAATATATTGAATTGTAAAATAATTGTCACTCTATATTAAAATATACTTTATGTTAAAATATATCGTATTTTTTATCAATGTGCAGTGGATAATATGTTGATAAAATATATTTTATGGGAAACTATTTTTTCCCGTGAAAAATAATGCTTTTCACATGAATATTGAGTGCGTATAAAATGTTTCACGTTTTCACCCGATTAAAATTCTCCGTGTGTACACAATAACAAGAGTTTTACCATAAAAAATTACAATTTTCTCCATGAAAATAAATTAATTCTAATAAAAGTCAGCTTTTGCATATTTATTTATTTTACATGAATTTTCTGGCTACTTTCTTGTAAGTCCCTTGAGTTTTTCATAAAAATCGTTCTTCTTTCCCATGAAATTAAAAATGCATTTTTTCGCATTAAATGTTTTTCCTCATAAATCAGATGATTTAAAAAAATTCTATATTTAAAAAAATTATTTGTGTAAAGAAATATCGAAGTTTATTTTTTGTACAGCATTATTTAATGACAAAAACTATAATATTGTACAAAAATTATTATCTTTGAAATTCATTTTCAATATAAAAATTAAATAAAAATCACTACAGGGGAGCAAAACGTCCGAGCCACTGTAAGTTGCTAATTACATATGAATTTGAAAGAGTATATTCTAGAAAGGGATGAAATTTTCACTTTATCAGACTAATTTTGTATTTTCGCATATGTATTATGAAGAATTCCGATTAAAGCATGTTTTTGCAATTAGTCTCGACTCTGAGATGAATTTATCTCGATAATTACGTTCCTCAGAGATTACACTTTAAATTTAGCTCCATCGATAAATTAATTCAACAATCAGGATGCACTAATTTAAAAATCTACGTATAATTCACGGAGAAGAGTGGATTGCAATCGAGTTTACTAATTAACGAATCCGTGACTATATTTTTATGGGCTCTCGTTCAATGATTAACTACAATTATTTCCGGAATCGCAAAAACCAAAATATCACTCACATACACATTAATTGAATTGAATATTTATTAAGGATTTATACTAAATTATTTCAATGCCAAAATTCCAATAATAAACGTTGCAAAGGTTACATTTTTCTCCTTTTTAAATTATATTTTACAGAATTTGAGTACTTTATTCTAAAAAATGTCAACTTTTCGAAAATAAGTTCGAAAGAATGCAAAGATTATGACAAGTCGAGAAGATTGAGAGAGAGGGAGAGGATAAATGGGGCCAAGAAGAGGTTCGAGTTAGCTCTGGTCCACTTGCAATTTCCAGTTATAATGTTTAATCCGTATTTCATCGCCTAAACGGTGCACGAACTCTCTCTTATTCTTTTTTTTTTACTTTCGCGTGGTCTTCAGAGGATGAAGAGAGAAAGAAAGAGAGGATAGAAGGAAAAGTCCGAGCGTGGGTCGGATTCATTGCAATTCTCATGGAAGTCGGAGTCGTCGAGTCGCAGTAAAATATAATTACGTTTCGAGGATTATCCTGCCGACGAGGTAGATCTCCGTGCGACTGGTACCACTGGGACATTTTCTCGTGGATCTTCCCTCTTTCTTCTTTTCGTCGCTCCCCATTCCTTTTTTTTCCACCATTCTCAGCGTTCCCCCGGCCATGACCCGTCGTTTTCGCGAAATCTGCACTACACAGAGATCGACTCATTTTAGTCCTCGTCCTTCTTTTTCGAAATCCCAAGACGGTCCATCAACTCGAGATTATTAATCGCCGTAAAATCACTCCGCACCGATCGTGCTCTCGCTTCGAAAGCATTTCGAGCCTGTATTCTTCCGAGACTCTTGAAAAAAAGAATGAAAATAAATTATAATTTCAGTTGGAAATCGATTTTATTTTCATTCGGCCAACAGTTGCATCGTTCTTTTGAAAAAATCCCTAGAATTCGAGAAAAAAAGGGATAATAATTCTCATAATGGATATTCCTTCGATGCATCGCTATCGCCAAAGGGAGTTTATTTTACAAATATGAAAAAAAAAATCTGTGAATAAAAAATCTAGTACTCGGAGTAATCTTTCTTCTCTCTCTCTCTCTCTCTCTCTCTCTTTATGAGAGTGAAAAATAGATGGTATAGAGTACGATGAAGAGTGTAACGAAAATTTATTGAAAAAGAAGAATAGAGGAAAAAATCGAGAACAAAAGTTTTTGAATTCGCTATACCATTTTTTTGTTCATCGAGAATTAGTAAAAGATGTACAAAAAATTGAATAGGTCGTAGTAACGAAAATAATGGTGAACGAGAAGGGATTTTAGTCAAAAGTGAAAAAAAACGAAGGGAGAAGAAAAAAAGGAAAAAATCGAGGATAAAAATTTTGGAATTTGCTATAGCATTATTTTTTCATGGAGAATTAGTAAAAGATGTGCAAAGAAATTGAAATAGGTCACAGTAATGAAAATAATGGTGAGCGAGAAGGGATTTTAGTCAAAAGTAAAAAATAAGCGAAGGGAGAAGAAGAAAAAACGAAAAAATCGAGGATAAAAATTTTAGAATTTGCTATACCATTATTTTTTTTCATCGAGAACTAGTATA